>JAOVYX010002779.1:0-11498 GCA_035668315.1 Drosera spatulata
TTTTATTTAAAATTAAATTTTAAAATTTAAAATCCTTTTTTTTCAACGGGGGCCCCCCCCCCCCCCCCCCCTCTGGAGTCTATCTGTGATTGGGAGTCTGCATAAAAACATCAAAGCTCTCTACATGACTTCACAAAACAGAATTATGCAGCTCTACTGCAAGGTCTTCACCCATTTGTTCAGGAGTCGGAACGACAACAGTGCGAAATGTATGAACTCTGTGGAGATGTTCATCATGATTTGCCGTTAGTCATAATGAGAACTATCTAGGATGAGAATCACAAAAATAGAATCAACATTAGAAACACATTTTCCATCAATAGACTCGGGAGCTCTCAAACCACACAAGTCAAGCATCTCCAACAATCATTGCATTTGACTCAGAGACAATTGGAGCAGCACACCATCAACACCGAACAGAGATTAAGGACCTTGCAGAATAGAGTTCAAATGGAGATTACAAAGGCTGCTATAGCATAGGCTACCACTATGTAGAACTTTAGGCTCTCAAAGAGGCACTAGACAAATGGAATGGAGAATAGCAGAAAGCGTGCAGCAGAGCAAGAAGGGTCTATTGCTAAGGTGGAGGACAAATGAAAGAGAACAAAAACGTCAGAGGATCCCTTAAGGTCTAAACGGGAGACCGCAACAAGGTAGGCCACAAGGAAGGAGATCTAAGTCCAAGAAACAACACAAGGAACACCGTAGGGACAGATCCAAATCAAAATCTCCAAGATATGATGCATACAACCCAAGGGGAAGACGTATTCATCACAAAGGCAGCAACGAGGAAGACTACAGGCACCATAGGGAGGAAACAGGGAAAAGATAAGCCTTGTAATGCATTATAATTTTTGTTCTTTGATCTTTTAACTTTTCTCAAAAACAATTTTACTGATTTCTATAAGTAGTAAGTAGTAGCTTGTTGTTGTACATTTGAGTTTTATTGTCATCAATTTAGGAGAAGATTGTTAGGGTGTGTATGCAATTCCTCCAATTATATACAAATTACTGAACAAAACTTCATATATGATAGATATTAAGGGTTTTTGTTTAGGCTTAAAATCAGGACAGTAGATGCAGTCTAGGTATGCAATAGGAATGATCACAAATGAGAGATCAGTGATGCAATCCATTTAGATCACCAGATGCTGTCAAGATCAGTGATTCAAGGTATATGAGAAAGGATAATGAAAGTCCCAGAAATAACCTAGAGGAGGGGGGGTGAATAGGTTATCTTCAAAATTTTATCAGTCAGCATAACAAAGCTATTGGCTAGACTGCACTACCTGAGTCTGCTGCAGTTAGCAGAAGTTCTACAGGTAAGACTTTAGCTTTGAAAAACTTGTTTCTTTGGACCTTTTGAGATCTAGCTAACAGTTTAGAAATGAAGAACCATACAGAAATATAAATGACACAGGATTTATACTAGTTCAGAACCTGTTGCCAACAAGTAACAGGAACTTAGTCCAGTCTTCCCTTGGTGACCAGTGTAGCCATTCCAAGAGGAGGTTCACTATCTTCTTGTTTATGGCTTACAAGAAAACCCCTTTATAACAAGACTCTTCTTGCTAAAGGATGAAGAACCTAGATCTTTCAGTGCTTTTATGCAGTTGTTGTTCTTCACTTGCAGACTAGTGAATCTTCTTTAGAAATCCTGAATCTTTAATTCAGATCCTGCATAATGAGTTTCCAAGGCTTTTCTTTCTTTGAAATTTTCTTAGACTCGTCATCACACGACTCCTGTGCACTATATCTTCCCTTTTATAGGCTCAGGGAACCAGATGTACGATCTGATAGTGACACTTTGTCCTCTACTATAGTAGACTGACCTGCCTTCACCTTTTGTAATTTTTTACACGTCACCATTGCTTCACCTTCTCGTTTTTTACCCCTTCCTTGTTCCTTTCCATTCCAGCACAACTTATACTGCACCCAGACTCATACATCAGGTCTACTGCATGCCTCTGTTGTACAGCCTCTGCTGTAGCCCTCTCCCGCCAACCTCTGCTGCACCCTCGGCTGCATGAGCTCTACTACACAGTCTTCATATCCAGCCTTTCAGCAACTTCACTTGCACCAAGTACTGTAGCCAGTCTGCTACAACTTAGCTCCCACTCAACAGCTTCAAAACCTCATCTACTCGGCCTTCTAGTGGGAACTAGCACCCAGCATTGCACTCAATCTTCTGCAATTCAGCTTGTATACTTGCACTACGATATGGCTCACTTCACTCTGCTGCTGGAACTGGCCTTGAAAAATGGAATGGTCCTAGATCATGAGAACTCTGAGACACTTTTGCTGTCGTATGTATCTGATCTTTGGCGTGTAATTTTGTAGCCCCCTGTAGTCTGCATAGCCCTCGTCTGCATGCCTGTGCTGCATGACCTCTGGCCACATGTCTGCAACTACCTAGCTAACTATTGCTTCCTAAGCATCTATTATATACATAATTTCTTCTTAAGTTTTGTTTATCAATTTCTATACAAACAGAGGGATTGCACATTCCTATCAATCTCTCCCTAAATTGATGCAAGCAAAACTCCCAAGAAATTCTAACAGCAAGGTCACTTTTCAACAATTCTTTTTTAAAAAGAAATGTTACAAAAATAAGAGGACTTATATTTTCCTAAGGATTAATCCTTCCGTCCTCTCTTGGAAGGATAATCCTGTTGCAGAATCTTTGGTCGTTTTTGCTTTGGTTTCTTCCTTCTTTGCTACTCTGAGGAACTCATGTGTTGTTCTGATGTACTCCTGTTGCTGGAACCCTCTGCTACAGGCGTAGACTATTTTACTGTACTTCTGCTGCTTGGCCCCTCTGATGCAGACCGTTGTGGCTGTCTCTCCCCCTGAGACCTTTGTTCACCACTTCTTTCTGTTACACCTTTTGCTGCAGTCTTCTCCCCTTTTTGGTTTGCATTGATGCTCTGAGTGAGATCTTTAACAGCTTCCTTTAGTGCCAAGAGCTCAGCTGCCATGTTGTTCTGTGCAGTTGTGGCTATCCTGAGGGCTGAATCCACCCTTGACTCCAAGAGAGTGAGGCTCTCCTGAGGATGTGGGTCTGTAGTTGATTCTGTATTTCCTAAATTATGGTTTGCAGCTTTGTGAATTTGATGGTTTGTACATTATGCAGCCTGTTATACTTTGCACTAGTCCTCGGATAGTGTTGCTGATTTAGGCTTGTGCTCTTCTGGGCTTGCCTTGAGATTGTTTGAAGCAGATCATAGAAGGCGTCGAAGTAGTGCTCCTTTTGGTCCTTCTCATATGCTATCTCATCTGCAAGTGGTTTCAAATTTGTAATGAAATCTTAAAGAGCATCTTTGGTCCATCCCCTGATGTCATAGATGCTCTGGTCCATCTGTTGTAGCTGTCATCAACATTGGAGGGTGAGGCTTCTGGAGTTTTGCCTGTCTGCTTCCTCCTAGATGCAGATCTGGTTCTGATTGATGTTGGTGTCTCCATGTGTTGTGGGAGCTTTACTGTTTCCATCCCCACTCTGAGACTCCTTATAGCCGTCTGTGGAGTCATTGGGATATTTGAGGTCGCTCCATACAACAAGCCTTGGGGGAATTCAACTAAAGGGGGGTCTTCAGTTGTCTACTGCAATCCAAACGATGATTATGGAGTGAATTATATGTGGATTGGAGAGATATCCCCTTGCATGTACTGAGTTGATGGTGTGTCCTCCAACAGGTGCCTCCTAAGAGTTGAGAGAGTTATCCCTTGTGATGAACTCTCTTCTGCAGTCTGCTCATCTCCTTCTGAAAACTTCATTTCTTCTGTAAGAATTCCTTATGGTTCCTCTGCTATCTGCACTTGAAGATTTTCCATATCCTGTATCCGTTGAGTGAGTGATTATTGAGGTTGTGACTCGTCTGTAGGTTGTCGCTCGTCTGCAGTAACAATTTCAGTCTGCTCTGCTGCACCTCTTCTTTTATGTCCTCAACTGCAGAGGATGGGGCAGTTTGCAACTCTGCCTCGTCCACAAGCGTCTCAACAGTGAGATCCTCCATCTCTGCTACAGACACTAAGATAGTCTACTCCTGGACCTCAGTAGTCTGTTCTACTACAGCTACTACCTCGTTTGCTGCAGTTTATTCCATTGTTAGCTCTGTTGCGGCAGCTTTGCTGGTCTGCATCTCAGTCCCCTTCTGCATCTCCTGGGGGAACTCCTTCCCTTGCAACTTTGTCAATCAGTGCTTTGTCGATGTGGCTGTCTTCGCCTTGATCTTCATCTCCACCATCATCCCCACTTCCAAGAGATGGTGGTCTGCCAACCTGTGGTCTGGACAAGTACTCCTGGATTTCCAGTGTTACTGCTCGAACATGCTAATCAATGATCCTTTTCAGCTTCAGCCGTACTTCTTATGAGTGAACAAACTCAACTAGGTGCAGTTGAGATTGTCTGTGTGTGCACTTCTTCAGTGCGGAGTCCTTCCAGTTCAATACTCCACTAAAGAGTATGTAAGGCTCTGCTGGCCTCTTCTTCGTTTGAGTAGCTTGTTGTTATAGTCGGACCATTTGTTCAATCTCTTCTTTTGTCATGCCTGTGATGTCTCCCATTAGTGTTTTAGATCCATCAGCATGAACAGTGAACAGTTGTCTAAGACCTAATGGAATAAACTTTGGCCTGCTGCTCTTTGTGGTCTTCCTTCTCTTGGGAGGAGCAGCTGGAGGCAGCATAAGAGCTGCTCTCTTCTGTAGCCTAGTCTGCATAGTAGTCTCTGCTGTGTGGTCTGCAAACTGGTCCTTTGCAATGTGGCCTCCTTGTGAATCCGTTCTGCATCTATTGCAAAGGCTTCATCCATCTTCCTCCACCCTTCTACAAGCTCTCCCTCTTCTGCTGTGAGAGTTGGCTCAGATATGCTACTTACGATTGTCCTTTTCCTCCTGAGTTTGTGCTGTTTGGCAAATTCTTACAGCATAGCCTCCTTCTGAGGCTTTCCTAACAGAGCGTCAGTCTTTGCTCTGTGTTTTTTGGCCTTCTTCCTCAGCTCTTCAACAAATTTAAGAGCTTCTTCAAATCTCTTCTTTTGTTTCTTCTTCTGCTTCAATTTCTTCAGCAGTCCTTACTTTGACTATTTCAGGCTCATCATCATCATATGGAATGAGGGCCACTGTTGATGGTTGATCTGCTATGACAACTGTAACTGTTGTAGTTGACTCGTCTGCTGTGATGTCATTGATTGTAATGTCAGCAGTTGCAGTAGGGACTTCTTATGGGATTGAGGCATTAAGGTTTGGAAGCGCTGTTTCTATGTCTTCGATTTCCTTTCTCGTGAATCCCTTTGCTGTCATTTCTTTTCTGAATGTAGCTCGAGGGCCTTCTTGAGTTTCCTCGAAGCTCATCATTGAAGCTAAGATGAACTGCTGCAGCTCTTCGTTTGCTCCTCCCCTTATGAACTCCAAAGCCACATTGGAGTCGTGCAGAGCTGCCACTTTGGGAATCTTGGGAGGCAGCTTCCTTGAGGACATACCTTCCTCAACCGCAGCAATTGGTTCTGTGATTTGCTGGTCTGCACGTCTGCAGGTATATCACCCGTCTGCAATATTGCAAGTGCAGTGGTGGTCTGCACGTCTACACTTGCTTCCTCAGCCTACACATCTGTAGACTGTTCTTCTTCCTCGGTGACATCTCTTGTGACCCTTCTTGGAGTTGGCTCTTCCGATTCCTCAGAAGATTGGAGGATCAACTTCCTCTTTGGAGGCATAACAGCCTTTGGAGCTGCCTTTTTCTTGGGCTCTTCAGCCCTCTGCTGCACTGTAGGCTTTGGTGGTGGTTGTGGTTGTGCTACAGTGGCTTTCCTTGCCTTTGCCAAGCCTGCCGACAACCTTCCAATCTTCTTTATGTCGATTTTCTTGGAAATGGTCTATGGCCTTCCCTGAGTGTCAGACATCTTCAACTTGTTCTTCAGAATGATACTGAGAACCCTGTCGTAGAGGGGCTGCCTGGCCTCGACTGCAGTTGCTAATTGATACATTAGCAGACTTGCCGAGTTGACCTTGTGCCTCATCAGGATGGCACACATGATCTCCTGTTGATCTTATGTGATTTGATCTTTGGAGAATTCCCTGGACATTATGGCCTTCTTGACCACATCAGCAAGAAATTTGTGTTCCTTGGGCACGAACTTCTTCATTGTTTTGATTCCCTCCTTCTGATGATTCCGGAGTGAGCATTGCAAGTAGTCCTTTAGTAACAATAGTTGAGGGAATGATTCTTGAGCCTTCGTTGCGCAGTTTGAAGATCTATTCCATGTCGTCTGTTGTGATTCACATCCCGATCTTCTTGTACGTATATGTAATCTCCTGGAAATTGCTCGAAACCCTAGCCTTTTCTATGGACTCCATGACCTCCTCATCAAAGATGTGGCTAGTGGTTTGGTACAAATATTTTAATTCTGCTTCTTGGATGCATTCTGCCACTTCCTTCACCTCTTCGAACTCATGCAATAAAGTCTCGAAGTCTATAACGACCCTCGTCTGTAGTTCCTTCATAGTAGCGCTCATTGTGCCCTTTGTGATTTCGAGTGTGTGGATGATGTGGGTTTGTTGGCCATTTAGTTCGAAAGTGTGAATTTGCAAGATTCAGAGAAAAATTCAGTGAGAGTTTGAGAGCAATCAGAGAGAATTGAGAGTTAGGGTTTGCTTGATTTTTTAGAGAGAGAGAGAGAGAGAGAAAGAATCGTTTAGTACATTCTGTAGCAGTTCTCTCCTTTTATAGTTACTGTGTACTTTTACCGTTGAAGACCAAAAGTTAACCGTTACATAGTTTCCCAGAATTATTCTGACAGTTGCGAAAATCAAGGAGATAATTATGAAACTGTTACTTTCAAAAAATAGCAGCAGTAGAGTGATACTTGTCTCTAGTCTGCATGGCTTGTGCAGTAAAAGAGAGTCACTCGTCTGTATTACTTGAAAATCACTGAGTTTGTTTCAAGTAACATGCTCGTCTGCATCTACACATACAGTAGAGCAATGTTACTCTTCTCCATCCTTTGAAAACATTAAAGCCATTTTAAATAACCTACTCGTCTGCTTTTACACCTGCAATAGAGTAGTAAAGCAGTGTATATGGTCATTTTACTCATTCCAATCTATCATGCCCACCTCTCCTCTAAACATGATAAATTTGTTTTCATCTAAGGTTTAGTAAAAATGTATGTAATTTGTTTTTCTGTTAAAATATATTCCAACTTTATATGACCCTTCTACACATGATCTCTGATAAAGTGATATTTGACATCAATGTGCTTTGTCCTTGAATGAAAAACGAGAGTTTAAGAAATAGCCATTGTAGAATTGTTATCACAAAATATTTTTGTTTTCGAAAATGTTAGCCCATAGTCTGCAAGCTGAGACATCATCCAAAGTACCTGTTTAGCACAACATTCTGTAGCTATGTATTCTGTTTCTGCAGTAGAAGTTGAGATAGTGGTCTGCTTCTTGCTGAACCAAGAAATCAACCTTGCACCTAAAAATTGACATGTACCATACTTGATTTCTTTTGAACTCATTCAGTTCTTCTTGTATGGTATCTATCCAGTTAGCATCGTTGAGAGCTTGATTGATTGTCTTAGGCTTCATTTCTGATATGAAGCAAGCAGACAGGCACTCCTTTGTGGTTGCTCTCATCATCTACACTGGGGCATCCTTGTCCACAATTATGTCTTTTTTAGTGTGTGCTTTGATCCATCTGTCTTTGTCCTCATGCTGGTCCAGGGCAGTTTCTTTCAGCTTTTGCTCTGCTGAATCTTGTTGTGGGTCTTCTGCATCTTCTTTGCCTTCAGGGACTGTAGACGACTCTGCCTTTACTGTAGGGTCATTTTCCTTGTCTGCATTCTGTTCATCATCTATACATGCACATTCCTCATCAAGAACATCAACAGTACATATAGACGACTCGGATTCATCAAAAGGAACATGAACTGATTTTTCTACAGTTTGTGTTTGCTTGTTGAATACTCTGAAGGCTTTGCTGCATGTGGAATACCCTAGAAATATTCCCTCATTTGTTTTAGGGTCAAATTTCCCTAAGTGTTGTTTATCATTAAATGCATGAAAGTATTTGACAATCGGTGTCTTTCCTTTCCATATTTCATATGGTGTCTTGTTATGCTGTTTGTTTATGAGGCATCTATTCTGCACGTAACAAGCAGTGTTTAGTGCTTCAGCCCAAAAGCTCTTTGAAAGGTCTGCATCAGAGAGCATTGTTCGGGCTGTCTCAATTAGAGTTCTGTTTTTCCTTTTTGCAACACCGTTTTGTTGTGGTGTTCTAGGTGCAGAGAAGTTATGCTTGATGCCATGATCATCAACCCCTGATTGATCAAATTCTGTGCCATAATCACTCCTAATTGTTACCACATCTAAACCCTTTTCATTTTGTACTTGTCTAAGGAACCTAGTTAGCAGACTACAAGTTTCACTTTTCTTGTGCAGGAAGATTACCCAAGTATATCTCGAGTAATCATCTACAATTACTAGTGTGTATTTCTTCCTGCTCAAGCTCTCTACATCTACTAGTCTAAACAGATCTGAAGAGGTGAATTAGACTTTGTGCCTAAGTTTAGAGGTGAATCAGACTTTATGTTTTGATTACTTTGTCTCTCATTATTTATGATTTGTTATGTCAAAATACTTGTTTATGTTCTATGCATATTATCTGCTATTAGACTCTATATCTCTAAGTATTAGACATCTGATAGTCCTATGAAATGCTTGAGAGAGTCAGGGTTCTGAAGGAGAAAGGACTTCGTTGGAAGAACCGAGTAAATCAAACTGGTTGAGAAGACTTCAGGGTATCATAGTTTCATTGCCCAAAGAACAGAGTTCAGATGAAGATTGGGAAGTTTACTGTATGTCTATATTCTCAGAAGACTGTTCTGATTACGATGTTTCAGAATTCAATGATATATGCTTAGCAAAATTCTAAAGAGATCAGAAGACTATGATTTGTGATAACAGACTTCTAGGTTGAAGAGATCAACTGACTGCAGTGTTGGACCAAAAGAGTTCAAATAGACTTCTGTGATTGGAATAGACAGAGGCTAACATACTTCGGCACTACATCAGACTGAACAGACTTCATCAAGGTCTGATGTGAAGACAGATGAGAAACTAAAGATCTGAATGTCCGTACAACCTGTTTTATTTTTCCACGGCATCCAGGATCTATAAAAGACGGATGGAGGATTCAGTTGGGTATGAATTAATTCATTTATTCATTCTTCAGCGCACATACTCTCTTTGAGAATTCATCTCAACTGCAAGCTTCAAGATTCAAGAACCATCCACTTTCGGTTCTCCCTGCGACAAAGCGACTTCTAAAATTAGGGATTTTCTGAAATCCATCATCATCTTCGATTGATTTGATTTCATCTTTGGAGGTTTACAGATACTTTCATTCTTTCTTGATACGGTTCGTTGAGTGATCCAGAAGACTTGGAGGTTGAGAGGTGAACCTAAAAACCTTTTGTAGATCAGTTGTGATCTTGATTTGGTGTGGTACCAAGGTTTGCTGAGTGATCCAGAAAAACTCAGAGGTTAAAATGCGAACCTGGAAATTTTTTATAATCCATTTTGTGATAGTGGATTTGTTGTGCTGTTCCGTGGGTTTTTCTCCCTAAACTAGGGTTTTCCACGTTATATCTAGTGTCCATTTTACATTTCCTACTGATTGAATTTTTGTGTTCATTCAACAACCAACAATCGAATCAAGAACTGTCAGTTAGAGTTATAACTTTATAAGTTTCCTCTGCGTTCGGTTCAAGATTTCGAATGAGAATCGAATATTGATCACTTAGCCTATTCGCCCCCCCTCCCCACCTACCTCTAGGCTATATTGTTGTAATCGTTGTAGTACTTTCAGTTGGTATCAGAGATGGTTCTTCATATAAGATTAGCATCTTGTGAAGGATCCTGGACTTGATTAGATTTCTTGATTTGGTTAGATTTCTTGAAATTGTTGTCTATATTTATCTTTCTGTTAGAGTTCTTGATTTTCTTAGTTAACATTTCTATATTTGATTGTTATGTTGGCTAACGGCTACACGAGTTTGCATCCTCTGATGTGTAACACCGTAATAAGGGATTCGAAGACCACCGTAATAAGGGAATTAAAGGATCTCTCTGCAATGACTCTACAAGAGCTCTATGGCAACTTGCTTACATATGAATTAGAGCACAAGCAGAGAAGAGTACAAGAAGAACCAACGAAGCCTATTGCAATAAAGGCTGTGACTGGGAAGACAGACAAGAATGTGTCTATTACATCTACTGATGATGATGAAGGTGATATGATAGATCTAGACTTTGACGAAGAGGAGATGGTGTCATTCATCACCGGGAGAATAAATTCCTTTGTGAAAAAGGGGATTCGTAGTTATGCCAGACAGATAGCCAAGAAAAGAGATAACAGAGATGTCTACTATAATTATGGTAAGACTGGTCACTTTGCAATAGACTGTTTTCGGAAAAAGAGGACATCTAAGCCTGTTGATGGCCAACCCAAGAAGGAGAAGGCAACAAAGTCTGTTAACAACAAACAATCAAAAGGCCGAAGGTTGAAGGCAATGTTGGCAGACAAGAGCTGGAGCAATACTGAATGTGATGAGGAAGCTCAACTCTGTCTAATGGCTAGACAATTTGATATTGATGAGGTATTTGACTTCTCTAATCCTGATGTGTCTGACGTTGAGATGAGAGAGATGATTAGAGACTTATCTAAAAAACTCATTAACTTTTCTAGAATGTATAGAGTGTTAGATAAAGAGTGTATGGCTGTGAAGAAAGAGAGAGATCTCCTGAAGTCTGATCTAGAGTCCAGAGACGAAGAGTTTAAGAATCAGAATGTACTAGAATTAGAAATAGACTCACAGAACTCTATGATCAGATCACAGAAATCCCAGATAGAGACCCTCACTAGAGAGAAGTCTGAACTGGAAGAAACTGTTAGAAAATGGAATAAGCCTGCTATGTTTGATTAGATTTCACATAAAGGAGTCTAGAGAAGGGATAGGGTGTGAGCATGTTCCTTCCTTAGAAAAAATTAAAAAGGTCCACACCTATAGTTTTCGTTAAGTCTGTTCAACCATTAGTTCCTGATGTGCCCATGCAACAGACTACTCATCAGACAAAGTCCGACAGGAAGTCTGCT
Organism: Drosera spatulata; assembly: GCA_035668315.1. Taxonomy (NCBI): domain Eukaryota; kingdom Viridiplantae; phylum Streptophyta; class Magnoliopsida; order Caryophyllales; family Droseraceae; genus Drosera; species Drosera spatulata. The sequence goes on from JAOVYX010002779.1 coordinate 11,156, forward strand.
GAGAAGTCCTATAAGAAAAGAGGTGAACATATGAGATCTAAGATCACAGTACCTAATCCTAACAGATCTAGGACTATTGCTCCCCCACGTGCTTTTCAGACTACCAAACCTAGTTTAGGATTTCACAGGAGAACTGAACAGACATCAGTTAAACGAACTGAGACATATAGTATACATCATTCACAGTATAACAGTTTGTAGAATGCCACGAACAAGAAATGCTAGCTATATTACAAATCAGGACATTCTGCAAATGTATGTTGGACCTATCCACCTTCAAAGAGAAAGTGGATATGGGTCCCTAAGTCTTTGTTGACTAACCCCCTGGACCCAAGATAAATTG
>JAOVYX010002780.1:0-11497 GCA_035668315.1 Drosera spatulata
TGATGAAACTCTGACGGGAGGTAGTAAGAACTTCTCTGCCCTGGGCTTTCTTCCAATAAGTAGTCCGCTGGCTTCGGTTAGTGCTTTGAAATGGCATATGTGTTGCCTTGGTGACCCTTTCCCATCATAAGTCTGGAGAGTTGGTTGCTTATACTTTTCCGGGCACTCCACTTCGTCCATCCAACTTGGGTAAGGTGAGTTGACCCTTCGAAGTTGTGGGTTTACGCTAATCTAAATCTTTCGGCTTTCTGAATCATTTCTTCGACTTGTTTCTTGGAAACGTCAGGACAACTCTTCCGACTCAGCCTTTGCAATGGATATTTTTGCCGGTGCTGTTGTCAATGATGCTTATGTAACGACTGCTGCTCTTAATATCGGATCTACCATAGGCTCAGCAATTGGTGGTGTTGATAGCGTTGACAATCCTCGCGTCGTAGCCGTGATCTACCAGCTCTTGCTTATGTCGGTCCCCAGCTTTCAATCAGAAGTAGACCAACGAAAAGGATGGTGGCTACTATCGCAATGGCGGTCTGGAAGATCTAAAAAAAGGGAATTCCGACCTCTTCCACTACATCTTTCGTAGCCCCCAGAAATGATTGAGAAAATGACTACTCTATCCACTTCGTAGGTCGAGAAAGCGCCGCGTCCATAGGTAGTGCCCCAGTAGGTAGTCGTTTGTTTATCCAGTAGTCATTGATGAAAATCTTCCCCCTTAAGCCAGACATCTTCTTGCATCTGATCTAAGATATTTGCCCTTATAGGTTGGACACACAAATGCCTATAACATCTTTTGACGCGCCCAGGCATTTCCAGCGTCTTTATTGGTTGGGGATTGAGCTACATCATTGACTTGGTGTTCTTACTGGGCTTGTTAAGACCCATAAGTGCCCTAAGACCTGCGAACCAAGAGGTATATACGCGCGAGAGCAAAGACTGTAAGGTAAACGGACATGTAAACGGAAGAGCAGAACTCTTTTGATGAAAAAGAGAAAGCGCGAAACAAGGCCACTTCGTTTTCGATCCGAGTGGGTTCTTCATTTCGAGTTCTTACGCGGCGTTCCGTGGAATGTGTCCAATCGCTGGGTCTCAGATACAGGAACTAGACCGAGAAAGAGTGAAGTTATGTGCCTACCCATACTGGATCGGGTAGCCCGCTTCCCTATACTGACCTTTGGCTCCCCTCCTTAGCTACAGGTTTTTTAATGAAATGAACGACGGCGCTCTCAACTAATCGATAGGCAAGAAGCTTACCTAAGAAAGTGAAGGAGCTTTAGCGGACTTCCTCGCTAGGGCTGCGTTTTAGTATGCTTTCTCAACCATTCATCTTTCGTTTCTAAACCCACTCCAGCCAAATTTGATACCAAATATGAGATCTCCGATTCGGGTAGTCTAAACCTTTCAAATGCGGTATCGAACTAAGAAACTGTAATTGAGAAGTAGTTTGTACTATTGCAATGCAATACGTTCTTTCTCACTTGTGCCAAATAGCCCACATCTTTGGAATCTATAAGGCAATCAAAGTAAGCTCCGCTTCACATAATAGTTGAGGGGAGATTAAGCCTATTTTCTTTTAGAAGGCTAGTCAACGGAACTCTTCCTTTTCGGGTGTCTGTTTCAGGGGAATCAAACATCGAATCCACAAAGGCGAAAATCAGGCTGAGAATAGCCAGGCGTTGGGCTTTGGGTGAATCCATGAATTGGACAGGTGGAACACGACGCTCTGGGATATCCCCTGTGGAAGAAGAAGTGGAAGAATACTACAAGGGAGTCTCTGTTGCACTAAAATCAAGATAGGCTAGCTTCAAGTCGCTTATTGACTGCCTCTCAAACTTTGTACGGGTGTGGGAATGATTCAACTGTGTACGAGCTAGGGCAGAGGAAAGCATTCCAAGACAGATCAGTTCCCTATCGGGCACGTGGGTAAAGTCTTGGCTGTCCCTTCTTTCTCGTCCTAGACATCGAGATGTTAGATAGCTTTCTCAAAATCGAGGAAGCTTGAAAGTCTTCGGAAATCCTGCGAGCCAAAGTTGATTATATCAACAGCTGTCTTGTACTGAAATAGACGCCCCTACCAGATCGAGTCAATCAATTCCCTTGAACGGGAAGCTCAAAGCCCTGGCAATTGCATACATAAGGCATCTCTATTAAAGAACTCCAAGCGAGGCTGGAGGTTCAAGAAAGAAATCCCGAACGAAAGACCAGATCGGCTATCAAGCTTAACCCATCTTCATTGCAGCTCTCCAACTAGTCGAGATATTTCCTTTTTCCGGGGTCCAATCTGAACATCAGATCAGTCATATTCCTTCCATCAGTTAGCTGCTTCTTAGCTCTGACTTCTGAGTCTTGTACAGTCGTTGTTGTCGACTAGCTTTTTGCATAGGTGATTCAGGAGTCACCAGATAAACGACTCTTAGGTCCAGTGACGAAGTCGACACAGTCGGTGTTCATACTACGTCAAAAGGTCGGATCAGCAGCTGCCTAAGTCTTCGATCCTAAACTAGTTAGGGATCCCCCAGCATCAGTTGTTCTGCTATTGGCAGACCCCACAAGAGATGTTCTTCCGTCGTCATCGACCGTAGGAGGTTCAGTTGGTGTAGTAGGAGGAGTTTTAGGTCTGACCTTCTCCCTTAATATATCGATATAGCCATCTTCCGTTGAAACCAGTGCTTTCTCTCCGCAGAGGGAGAGATCGCTTTTAATAGCTCGGAGAACAATCACTAGACTGGGCAGGCAAAGGCAGCTAAGATCGTCTCAGATGCTGATTGAGAGGAAGGCGGGAACGTATTGATAGGTAGGTCTGATGGCAATTCTTTCTTTGGACATTCCTAGGCTAGGGCGAATCTTTCTTAGAAGGCCTGAAAGCCACCGATGATGAAGAAGTGAATGGGATCACTGAAGAAGAGATGAGGAAAGAAGAAAGATGAAAAGAAGAATATCTAGAATACGTAGACCGATGTAAGCAACTACAATTAAAATACATAAAAGAAAGAAGGTTTCAAGAAGCAAGGAAATACTACCCGAAAAGATACAAAGAGTGGAAAAAAGAACATGAAGAATAAAGTAGAAGTAGAGACCAGCAGAAGAAGTGCGAGTCTAAGGCTTAACAGCCTACCTCGGAAATCAAAGTAGACAGAACTGGATCTCTTATTCGCCTTCCTGAAATATTGAACCCTATTTCGAAAGCAGAAAACAAGTGGAGAATTCGTACGTTTAGAAAGGATTCATTCTCTTTTTTCTTTAGAGCGAGCTTCCCGGAAACAAGGTTTTTTTAGGCTAAATTGCGAAGGTCGGTGGTAAAGCAAGCAAGTCAAATCGGACCAAGCAATCAAGCAAGAGGAGCGGGTGTAGGTGCTGGTACTCGAGCTGGTGTAGGAACCGCCTCTCCTCTCTGTCAACTAGGCAACAAGCAAGAAAAATGCAAAATGAGGTTTGACTAAAGCAATCGAAAAGACAAGGCTCTGTAAGAAAATAGAGAACAGAAATCCTTAGTTTTTCATATATTCCTTAGAAGAACGAATGGGCTCCCTAAAGACTTTGTACATACATGCTTTGTGCTGATATCTTTGCGTATAAAGAAAACAATGAAATTGCCTTAACTTAACATCGAGACTGGCACGGATGGCGGCTTATGTATATTCCGTGGTCGCCTCACTCTTCCAAGTGGGAGGAAGGAACCGACATACTTAAGATACGAACGGGATTTCTTCCTTAAATCAACACTTTCTTCAAACGAAAGTTTGAAACGGAAGTGAGCTCTTTACAAGGCATTCTCGTTCTCAAATCATGTTGTTAAAACGCCTATCATTCTCTCAGATCTGTGTTTGAAGAATTGTGCCTAGCGCCATGCGAGACAAAAAGCTATTTTCATAGAATACTAGAGTTGGGGTTCATTCCCGTACCTAACAGCAAGTCTATCGCGCAAGACAAGAAAGAATAATTTCTCTAAAATCATCCCATTTGACTCAGCAGCAATCTTGTTTTCCTCGTGGATCGAATAGTCAAAGCGAGTGTCTCCATGCCGTTTTCGTGTTCTTTCATTTGCAAGGATGAAAAAGATCTATAGGGGTTCCTATGTGATGAGGCAAATCAAGTCATTACACCGCTACACCCTTCTTTCGGGAATAGGTGAGGCTGGACTGACGAATGAGGATTACCGTTCAATCAGAAATGGGAATAGCGGAGATAGATCTATGCGGGGTGGACCGGTGTAAAAGCGCCAAACCGAGGAGCTGAGTGAACTAGGGATGCCTGTGACAAGATCCGCTGTTAGCCTTGCTCTACTTCAGATCTGATTCAGGGCGAAGTCCATAATTATCGAGGCCTTTCAGAAGCACTTACTTAGATGGATAGAAGGAAGAAGCACTTTTGCCTAGCCAATGACAGATAAGATGGCCAAAGAAGGTGATAGAAGTGATCCCGTCCTAGTCTTTTTGTTCTATCGCTTTCATGAAAGTCGAAGCTCAGAGGTTAGGTGCCTGTCTTTCGCTTTCTTGGGATTAGGTTACGCTCAATCGCCGATTTACGGCTTTACTAGTTCCAAGTTCGGAGATCTATTTCTTATTCTTCACCCTACGGGCTCCCTACGGTCGGGGTCACGTGGGTTAAACGAAAGTCTCGGGATAGGGCAACGGTTGGTTTCAATCGGGATCGTAGTTACGTTGCGAATACATTTTTATGCATTCTTCACTGACTGTTAGGGTGATAAACGTATCACTTGATTGGTTCCGTGCATTGAGTCATGAGTCAAGGTTTGAGGAGCATGATAGACAGCATTGAGGGTCTAGGTCAAGAGCTTCTATGACAGACGCTTCTCTTGTAGGGCTTAGGGAAACAACCTAAGATGACAGACAGCTTTGAAGAGGGGACTATGACCAGGAAAGAGTTCAAGAAAGAAGCCGAGATAACACAAATCAATAAGATAGCTTAAGGATGGAGCTACTGTGACAGACAGAGAGGGCAGATGGAGCTGCAGAAGAGTAATAACAAGAGTTTCGAACTCTAAACCAAACTCAGTAGAGCGGGCCTAAACCGTTGCCTTTGGGTGTGCCAAACGGGAAAAGGAATGAAGGAAGAATATTGGTATACTAGACTTTGAAGGGAAGTATTTAGATTCGTTTGCAACAGAGGCTTTTGAGTTCGGGTAAGGCCCCAATGCAATGGTTTAAACCAGTAAGCAAAGGGTGCACGGAAAAGGGCTAAAAGCAAGGGTTCGTCGAAGAGTTAGCATCACGCTTATGAGCACGAACTTCACACTCGTCACTAAAACAAGCATCGTCAGACTCACTGACATTCCAAAAGTCAACTGGCCTTGACCAACCTATAGAATATGCTCGAATCCTTTAAGAATCCAATGACAATCGTAGTTCTCCTAAACACCTGTAGGAGTCAATGCTTTTCTGTCCCATATGAAAGAAAGCAAAAGGAGAGCGAGTGACGATAAGGAGCGGAAAAGCACGAATAGGGAGAGCGCCCAGTAGATCTGCATGATGCCTTCTCGTTAGCTCGGGTTTATGAGGATCAATTTGCCGATGAACGGATTTCGACCCGCCCATGGACAAACCGTGCTCAGCCTTTGTAAAAGCGATCAACTCCACAGTACAGAATCGTCCCACAGAACCCACCTTGCCCATCTCCAACCTCCCAATCAAGAAACTATCCGCAGCCGACATTCAAGCTCGACGAGAAAAAGGGTCTCGACTATAAAATAAGGAAGACAAGGTATGACATCAGTTCACTGGCAAAGAAGAGTCATAAGTCTAGAAGTAGGAAAGAAACTATGACGGAATCTTCCTGTCATCAATAAAGAAGCCTATCAATCTCAGCCTTCCAATCAGTAGACTGCCTACTCGTGGAATCCCAATCTAGGAGATTTACCGAGTTCAATGATTGACAGGTCTAGTAGCTTCTCAGATCACAAGAATACAGGTAGGTCGGTAGATCGATAGCAAGAGTCCCTTGCCGAAGTCAAAGAAGAACTAGAACCAGAGTCCATTACGAAGGTTGAGACAGAAGAGGGTGGTAATCCAACGCAAGAGAGAACTTCTACTGACACGGGCGAGGTAGTAGGCCGCATATAGCATAGGGGAAGGGCAGGCGCTCTACGCCTTCTTTTATCGCTCCCTTTGTTTGAAACTCTAATAGAGCAGCAGATATTACGTTTCAAGGGTGTCCAAGGAATCAATCTCCCTAGCTACGGATCACGGATAGCTTTTTTCAATACCCCCTTCTTTGATCTCTCATGGTTCGCGGACCTATTGTCTTATTATAAGAATAAGGGAATGCACCTAGATTTCAAGGGTCTTTAGACTATGGGAAGATGGCTTGACCACTGATAAGAATGTTCTTCACACCAACAAGAAAACAGTGCACTAGAAAGAAAAGAATCTCTTCTTTCTTTAACTAGTTACGATCGCTTGTAATAGTCCGAGTTAGCAGACTCACCAAGAACCCAACGGACTAATGGTATCCATGACAGTGTAGCTAAGCCTGATGGTCAGAAAGAAAGGGTTTGCGAGGGTTGATTGAGATCGGGCATTTCCCCCAAGCCATGACCTATTCTATTTGCCTAAACTAGTCCCCGTGCTAGCCGGCATACTCTATCTAGTAAGAAGAAAGCGTGTCTCGCCCTATTATCTAAGTAGTATCTAAGTAGTGGTCTAACCCATTACTGACGGAAGAGGCGATGAGAAATGTCTTCATATCTTGTTACTTCATTCAGTAGAGCTGTTAGCGGCTGGTCAAGAAAGGACCAGCGCTCCGATGCTCCCTTTTCTCGGTAGTTTGACACGATCCCTGCTATCGAGAGTCGCACATCACCTATTGGAAGGACGCGGCAAAAGGCTGAATAGCGACTTTCACTTTCAACCCTACCCGAACTTTTGGCTTAAGTGAGGTGGCTCGACCTATTACAGGTATACTATGTACAGGAATATGGCTTCTGAAAGAATGACTCCCTATTCCAATTCATTGATGCTAAATCTCCTATTCTCCACTCTCAGTAGCCCGGAAGGGCAAAGACCTACTATCGAAGACCAAGAAGCTGGAACTGGTGAAACTCCGATTGGTCCTGTGTAAAGGTCGAGTGACCCTAGCTAGATACGAGAAAGAAGAGATCGAACCTATATAGAGATGCCTCGGATCTTTCCTATAACGAAAAAAGGTGTTCTGTTGCTTCAATTCAAGAATTAGCGGTCAGATGGAAAGCCGAAACTGCGGGAAAGGCTATGCGCTGGTTCATTCTCAATCGATTTTGTCCTACGGCGCATAAGAAGAGAAGAAGTGAGGTGCGAGATCTTTGGGCCAATGGGTATAGATAGATAAAGCAAGCACGGGTCGAAGTTCAAGCCACATTCCATAGAGAAGAGACGTCGTAATTCACATCCCATTTTGGGCGACTGTCTCTGTTTGGGGCCAGGCCACATCTACCTACACAAATAGGAGTGAACGGGACAAATCCGCTGTTAGAGGAAAGGAGAGAACAAGGGACCACAAAGAAAGGACCTTGCTTACTAATCATGCGAGCAGCATTCCTTCCAGCAAAGTGGACAGTCATTCGCTTCCATTCTCTTTTAGTACTGAATCGGCTACTGGTACCAACAGACGAGCTCTATTCTGGTCAGCGAAAATCCAAAGAACTAGAACGCTCGATCCGAAGGCGTTAGTATGCGCGTATTGATGTGCCGCAGACAAGGATAAGGATCGGGTTTTAGCCAAATCTCTACGTGAGCTCGACGAAGGGGGGCCATGCTCCATTTTCTCAGAAAGAAGAGCCGACACCTTCGGTAATTACGGCAGCTCATCCAATATCTTGATCTGGCAATGCATTTGGTTCTCTTTCTTTCTTCCCTACGTTAACGTTCCAAATGTTCCAAAAAGATTGATGGTTATACCCCTCTCTGGTGTATCCGGTCCGCCTCTCCGTATGCACTCATTCCCATATTCCTATCAAGGTTTTACTAATAGAAAGAGAAAATCTACGAGTGGAGTACTTTTAAGCAGTTCCCGGTTGAAGAGCGAATTCTTTGAAGAAGCAATATTCCAGTAATAGAGCTATAGTAGCTCCCGAACCGAGATTGAATCATTTTAGCCATGAAGCTTCTACCCCGCCCGTGAAGTAACCTCCGCGAGGTCTCAAAAGAGACAGTAAAGATATGTAAACTAAAAAATCGACTTGTTGTGGGTGGGAAATAAGTTGCATTTGGTACTTTCTCAATTCAAGGAGTTTGAACTTGTTGCTTGGCATGAAGGAAATCGATAGCCTCAACTGGATAAATTGACTTATTCGGTTCACAAAAGCAATAGCTATCATCCGTGTCCTGTCTCGGTCAATCAGCCAAACCAAATAGTGAGGCCGATATATTTAAGTCAAGGGCTGGTGACATTCCCCTGCAATAGTAATCTCAAATTAGGCGAGCCCGGGTGTCTTCATTGGGCATTCTTGCACCCGCGTGTTGACTCCTATCTAAAGTAATAGGTTGTGCCATCTTCTTTCTACCGATTTTCCTTGGCAGGTGGAAACCTGTGGGGAAAAGGTAAGCCCTAACTGCCGATTCGACCAATCTAGCTGGGAGATGGGCTGGCCCAAACTATAGCCACTAATCTAATAGCGAGAAAGAATATTAGGGAAAAGTACAGACAAGGTTGAAGAAATTTCTTTTTAAAAAGAGAACCTACCAACATGTAGTTCGGTCTGCTCTTTTGAGTGTACCGAAGGTTCCTTCGTCACCCCTGACGCCAGAAGAGCTGCAAGACGTGGTCGAACAGATTACGACCATGTTTGCGCTGACCTTTACAGAAGAGGACAGATCATTAATGATTAGGTTGATAGTGGTGATCTTTCAACCAATGAAATAGGAAAAGGGTCTTTAGACTGCTCGCTCGTCACTAAGAAAGCCAAGAAAGGAGAGGATCGAGATCGACGCCAGGGTGCTGCTAGCTTCTGGACTACTTTCTCGGCCACCGTAACCGTCTGAAGACCCTCCCCTCTGAAGAAGGTAGCTCCAGGGGGACACCCACTGAAAAAGAAGATTTCAAACCCCAGTTCTTGTGAATGTCTTCCTTGATGGCATACACAGAAGGCCCCCCAGTAGAGAGGCAATGAGAGGGAAAGGAAGATAGCAACAGACTGAGAGATCTCTAGAGCAGTGAAGGAGCCTTTACTAATACTAACTTTACTAAGACTAAGAAGGCGGCTCACCGGAGTGTTGCTGTGGTGCTAGAGCTCATTGTAGAGGAGTAGTGCCAGGTTTGATCGAGGCTAAAGAGGCACGAAGTGGATCAACTACAGAAGCGAAAGATTGATTAGGTTGATGAGAAGGCTAGCTATCTGTTAAGACACCCATAAGGCCACCAAGAGTGGACCAGTCATTTGAAGGGAAGGATTCTACGTCACCGGTCCCTTTTACCGGTCCGGGCATAGAAAGAGGTTTGCTTTGATTCATAATAGGGTATTACTCGTACAAAGAAAGAGAGCCCATTCATTCTAATAGGAGAAGAATGAAATTAAAGAAGTCAAGATTCAGCCTCTCTAACGGATTATCCCATGAATAAGATCAAGACTAAGGCTAAGCAGGTGTTGAAAGAAGAATCTCAGACTATGCAGGAGAGTAAGACAAGAAAGAAGAAAGATGCTAGGCAGCTACATTCCCATCAGATGGTTCGGAAAGAGCGAACTCGTTCAGTCCCTAGGCTCGAAAGAGGAAAGAATAAACGTCTATCGATCTCAAAAGAATTAGAAGCCAGAAATGCCAGAAAATAGGCTAAATCCTAGCTTGGTGGCTAATCCCTCTTTCAGTCTCTTGCTACTGCTCCTGCCTTCTCATGCCTTCCGATAAGCTTTAATAGGACTTCCAGTGAGCTATTAGGACTTTAGGTAGGAGGGCAATTCTTGAACTTTCACTTTCTGATTGGAAAATGGGAATCACTTCAGTCTTAGCCTTAGATAGGGACCCACTTTCTTTCCTTTAGTGAGGGCTATACTTTTAATCAACCGGGATCTCTTTCTTATCACCTTCCCGCATCACCTCTTTCTAGTTAAATACCATCAGCATCTCAATCTTAGTCTCAGATGTTGATTGAGAATTCTATTAAAGAAGTAGCCAATGCCATAGATCAGTTGCCAATAAGCAAGACATTAGTTGGGAAGGCAAGCAAAGAAGACCTCTGTGAGCAAAGGAAGGGATTGATATGAATTGAAGCTCCTCGTTCACGTCAACTAGCAAGCCAAGATGGGGAGCTAGGACTGAACTATCAAGCATCAAGCTCGGGAAAGCTAAGTCAACTCATCCACTCCATTGATCCTAGCATTTGCCTCCTTTCCTTCGTTCCCTTGGAACCAGCTCATTAAAGAAGTCCCATCAGAAAGTCACAGTAGGGGCCCCGGTGTTATAAAAGGCTAAGCATGCCGAGGAGAATAAGTTAGCTTGAGGTACTGTTGAGTTAAAGAATTGCCCTATAAAGGTTCTCAGAATGTCCCAATTAAAGAATGGAATGGACTGTGAGGAATGCTTTTAATAAGAAAGAATTCCTGTTCAAAGAAAGGGAGATGCATCGACCGGGAATGCTATGGCTCTTTCTGTTGTTAGGGCCCCACAGCACCCACGTCTTCTAACAAAAGTCCTATAAATCAGGATGGAATAGCACTAATCACAGATAGCAAGGGGCGAAAGCAGCTCGACTTACAGGAGAGAGGCGACCTACGGGAGCAACAAGAGGCGAGTTGGAGAGCTAAGGAATTCTATTTCGATAACATCACACGGATAGAAGGTTCTGCAAGAACAGCTGCTTTATTCAAAAGATATGCTTGTTAGCCTTTCCCTTTTAAGGCTGATATGAAGTCTTGTGGTGAACTAAGAAGAGAAAGGGTATACTATCTCCTTCCGAGAAGCAAGCTCGGCCGTGCGAGTGATGCGGTAAGAATCCGAATCCCAACTACAGTACCTCGAATAAATAGAAAGGAAAGGCTGCAGGTCGGTAGGCCTGGATGCATATGGTAACTTTGAGTCAAAATCAACCTATCTCATTGCTGCTAATCAAATACAAAGGGAAAAGCCCGATGGTGATAAGAACTGGATTTGGAGGACCAAAACTCATCCTCGTACACAATCTTTCCTTTGGTTAGCTAGCCAAGACATGTACGTCAGCCTTACTCCATTCCCGACAAAGAACTCCTAACCCTGGATGTCCTTTTTCCCCATGAGGAGACAACGGTTCATGTCCTACATGTCCTAAGGGAGGGTGACCGAGCCAAAGCGGTGTGGAATCTATATAAACCTTCTGACATGCAAAATACCTTTAACCTCCCATTACATGATTAGTTGAAAACTATTGCTACATCTCATGTCCAATCTGCACAACCCCACCTTACCTGGGATCTAATCTTTCCTCTTGCTTCTGTTGGCCTGTGAACTGACCTTCCTGCCATGAAGGAAGAGGAAGGAAAGCAATAGCAGCCATTAGAAAGAAGAGTGGCGAAGAGGCCAGGAGCGAACACTATGAA
>JAOVYX010002781.1:0-11497 GCA_035668315.1 Drosera spatulata
CTTGGTGCTTCCCTTGAAGAATGCCGGGAAAAAGGACACTTGTGTCCTCGTCGTGGATATCGTCGTTCTCTTGTTGCCGGCGAGGCCGCCGTGTCGGGAGAGGTGAGTGTAGGAGAGATTTACGGGTTTGGAGTCGGAGGTGATAGGACGGAGACGGACAGTCGGAGGGGAAGAGAGTGCGGGTGCGGATATGGTGGTCATGGTTGTTGGCGGCGGTTGATGTGCGGCTACGGTTGCATCATTTTCACTCAAGATTATGTTATCAAAGATAACGATGATCAAGATAATGTTAATGACACTTTCTGGTTGTTCTTAGTTACAATTTGTCATCGTGATTGTTGAATTAGGGACATGATCAGCGGCTCATTCTGTTAAGAGGGACTGACTCATTAATAAATGTTTTTTTTTTTTAATCATAAGATCAAGAATTTGACACATAATGAATTATATGGATATGTTATGTTCCTGATAAACAGCTCGTGATGATTAGTTGAAGAAGTGATCGATGATTGTATTTTGTATTTGGATAGATTTGCGAGTCTTCTGCTCATCAACTCCCCCACAAAACAAATAAAACGATTATCCAACGATTTATTTGTTGTCGATGGTATACGTTGTATTACAACAAAATCTAATGCTAAATCAAAACATCGTAATAATAAAGTTTAAAAAATTTTGATGAATAATATAATGGGGATTTTATCTCAATTATTATATATTTTAACAAGTATGTTCTAATATGTCATTGTTATAATTTAGTAAGCAAATGAACAAATGAAGGATAAAGGATGAAATTATTGAGAGAAATTAATAGAATTGTAAGATGACGATAAAATGGCAAAAATATTTGTGATGTCAAATTTCCCACCATAACAACATGAGAACACATCATTAGTTCAAGTTCAATGGTACATGGTATATTGAAATAGCTAAAGCTAATTTTTAATCATAAATAGTGTTTTTGTCAAAAATTATCAATGTTGATCCAATGAAACTCATGTTATAATTTGCTAATGAACAAAATGAAAGGACAAGAAAGAGCCACTTATATTGGATTGGATTATTTTTTTTTCAAAGTCAATGAGGTGTTAAAAAATAATCATTATCATTTGTGTTGCTATATATAACATGGAATATAACAAATGTTAAAATTTGCATGAAATTGACTATCCCATTAGAATACACAAAATTGGGTTTATTGTCATATTATAACTTTGACGTCTTATGTGCATGGTCCATTGGATTTGTTCTTAAAACTGAATTTTTCTATTTGACAAGCTAAATTTGGTTTTATCATGTCATTTTAGCATGCCATAGGACTTGCTATTATAAGTTATGCAATGGAAGAACGAACTTTATGTCTTATAAAAATTCTGCTTTGCTGCTACATTGAACAACCAACGGTTTCAACACCATCTTTTACATAGAACTTGATAAAGTAAATTATTATTCTTTTCATCCTATTTAAATTATAATATTTTTATATTTAATAATTTTTTCACATAAAAATATCAAAATATTATATCAATTCATCCATTATCATTTTTTTCTTTCTTTTTTTCATTCATTTATCTCATACAATTATAAAAATAAAATTATTATTATTTATTAATTTAATATATATATAAATTATCGCAAATGAATGAAACCATTACAACTAATTTGTACGTGAGGGATGTAATAAAAGAAAAATCTGAGCATTGGATTCTTTGCAATGAACTTGTGGCTCAAACTCACCAAGAGCCAAATCAGCGTCTGGTCCACCACGCAAGATCTTTCAATCCTACGTGGCACAACTCACGGCTATCAAAATCAACCAGGAAATCCAGATATTTTCCACACATCCAATAGAATTCTGCTGACATGTATTTCTCCTAATCCACAACATATCCTCATTATTCTATTTATTCCTCTCTCTCACCCTTTCACTTCATCGCATTCAAACAATACAACTTCTAGTGTAACATATTTTCTTAGATACAAGTTCACAATGGCAACTTCAGCAATCCAGCAATCTGCTTTCCTCGCCCGCTCGTCGGCGTTCAGGCAACCGAGCGCCCGCAAGGTCGGAAACACCCGTCGTTTCGAGGTCTTCATGCGTCGCACCGTCAAAAGCGCCCCTCAAAGCATCTGGTAAGTAACACCGTTACGTTACATACTTAAGCAACATTAACATCTTCACGTGTCGAATTTCATATTCTCCATTCAAAATGAATACATACACTTGTTTATGTAATCTAACCATATTGATTTTATAATTTAGGTACGGGCCGGACCGCCCGAAGTTTTTGGGCCCGTTCTCGGAGCAAACCCCGTCGTATCTCACGGGCGAGTTCCCGGGAGACTACGGGTGGGACACGGCCGGGCTCTCGTCGGACCCGGAGACGTTCGCCAAGAACCGTGAGCTCGAGGTGATCCACGCCCGATGGGCCATGCTCGGGGCATTGGGCATCGTCTTCCCCGAGATCCTATCCAAGAACGGGGTCACGTTCGGCGAGGCAGTGTGGTTCAAGGCCGGGGCACAGATATTCTCCGAAGGCGGGCTGGACTATTTGGGAAACCCGAACCTGATCCACGCTCAAAGCATTCTCGCTATCTGGGCCGCCCAGGTCGTTTTAATGGGCTTAATTGAGGGGTACCGGGTCGGCGGGGGCCCGTTGGGCGAGGGCCTTGATAAGTTGTATCCGGGCGGGGCGTTCGACCCGTTGGGCCTGGCCGATGACCCGGAGGCCTTCGCGGAACTGAAGGTTAAGGAGATAAAGAATGGAAGACTGGCTATGTTCTCGGTGTTCGGGTTCTTTGTGCAGGCTATTGTGACCGGGAAGGGCCCGATCGAGAACTTGTTCGATCATTTGGCTGATCCCGCGACGAATAACGCTTGGGCTTATGCTACTAACTTTGTGCCCGGAAACTGATCGGAAATGTGTAATGAGTTTATGTTTGGTATGTTTGTGTTGAGAGAGTTCATGTGAATGTAAGTCTTATGGTTGGAATGGTTAAATGATATGGTACTTTTTGATGATATGTCTTGGTCTCGGAAGACTATGAAGCATATTAGCATTATGATCAAGTAGAGATCTCCAACTAGATGTTGCGTCTATAATTATCCGAAAACTCTCGGTTCATTTCTTAATTCATAACTTCACACGAATGACACGAACGAGCCCAAAAATATCCAATATGACAATGTTTTTTTCATCCGTTTTTTCTATCCATAAAATTTCGATCTCACTAAAATGAGAATGACCATGAAATCGGATAAACATCAATATTTTCCGACGTTTCGCTGGTGGGCCGACGATATCTCCTCTTCTACCCGCTAGGGTTTTTCCTCTCTGTTAAAACCCCAAATTTATCTCGTCAAATCCCTTTTGATTCTCTCCTGTAAGTTTTCTAATTCAATGCTATCGATAACTGAATCCTTCCAAATATCAGAAATGTTTTTGTTTGATCGAGTTTGAGGAATCGACGATTCAACGATGCGTAGAGAATCTTTTTGCTTCTTTGGGGTTAGTGATTTATGATCTGGATTTTGGTGCTTTAGGGATCGAATCAGGCCGTGGATTCTGGAGGCTTTGTTGTTACAACACCCACATCACTCACATGTGATAACATGTGATGACTTATAAGTCAAGAGACACTCCCTTGCATTAGGCTGGTCTTTTGAGATTGGACTCGTGTCTTGGACTTTTGGGCTAACATTTGGTCTTTCATGGATTCATGAAACATTTGATCTTGATCACTAAAATGAATGAAGAGGATTATGATTTGAGTAAGTTTAGTCATTGGGTGCTGGATCATGAAATACTAACAATACTTGTTTTCATGAGATTTTGGTGAGCAACATTTGATTTGAAGGGATCAGGCATGTTGTAGGGCTTTGTTTTTGCATGCTTGCTCACGGTCATGGAGCAGCTACATTTTGAAGCATTAGATTTGTTGCTGCATGTTTGTCATTGTTTTGGGAACTTTTGATTGTGTCAAGTTCATCAAAATATTCAAGTACACTATGATGTGTTGAATGGAGCCTCTTGGTTGGAATATACCTAGCATCCTTGATTCAGAAACATGATTATGGGGAAGCTTGTCCCTAGCTCGACAGATTTAACCACGAAGGCTTGGCTAGCTGCAGCGCGGAAATTCTAGTCAGTCTGTCACGAACTTCTCCGACCCAGAGTTTCTTGTATAAGAGACGTAAAAGGCTAGAAGCATTGCCTGTCAAACCCAGTTTCCTGTGGAAGAGTTTACCTGTTGGAATATTCAATATGAGTGGTTTTCTATTATCCCATTTGTTTTATCTGCGACTAGTTTGATTTCAAGGTGAATACCAGCTGATAGATTGGATGTTATCTGGTTTTTTTTTTTTTTTTTGTCAAACTCAAACAGATTATTGTTTCATTTGTGATCGTTCAAATTGTACAGGCACTTCTACTAGGAGAGCTATAGGGAAGACATCCGATCTTTTTCAGTTGGATCTAGGACTTAGTCTGTTGTTGTGCACCACCACGGAACTGGGCTGTTCTGATGCCCGAGCTTGCTGTTGTCGGTAGGTTTCCTGTAATTGTATGGCAGAAATTGAGGATGTCGAATGGTGGAAACTGTTCAGGAAGTGTGAGGAACTTCAGTAAAATGACGGATTAGAGGAGCAAATGGCATGCAGGGAGATCATATATCAGGGGAGTTTTCAGAACCGAAGCTTGAGAAGGCAGAGGAAGCAACAGCTTGAAGCAGACATGTCAGAGTCTGAAGGCTGATGAAGCAATGCGAGAGGCTGAAATGCTCCAGAAAATTACTCTTGCCAAGTCTGATAAAAAAAAAGGAAGAATGTGCTGCAAGATGCTTGGTACTTGAATAAGCGAGGCTGTAGGGGAGTTTGCATGAAATGCAAGCAAGGTATGAGGGACTTGGAGGGATTAGCGATGTCGTTGGGCTTTAGTATTTTTCATGTTTGTTCGTCGCATGAACTACATGTTTGAGTATTAGATTTGTTGCTGGCATGTTTTTATTCTTTTGGAATCTTTTGATTGTCACAAGTAATAATTATTCAAGTGCACTATGAATTGTTGAATGGATATAACTTCTCGCAGTGATTATACGTCTATATACATTGATCCTCGATTCAGAAACATGATTATGGAGAACCTTGTTCTTAGAAGATCAGATTTAACCACTAATGCTTGGTTATTTGGAGCGTGAAAATCTAGTTTAGTCTGTCACGAACTTCTCCGATCAAGAGGTTCTTGTATAAGATATGTAGAAGGCTAAAAGCGTAGGCCGTCAATGTCTGCTTCCTATGGAAGAGTTTACTTGTTGGAATATCCACTATAAGTGGCTTCCCAATGATCACATTTGTTTATCTGCACTGCACCAAGTCAGATTTTTAGGTGAATACTTGCTGATAGATTGGGTGTTGTCTGTGTTCTTGTCAAACTCATACAGATTGTTGTTCAACTAATGATCGTTTCATTTGTACAGGCACTTTGCTAGGTGTGCTACCGGAAAGACATCCAAAATTTTCAGGTTAGATTAAGGATGTGACCATGGTTGTGCAACACTATGGAACTGAGCTGCTTGGATTGCCGAGCTTGCTGTTGTTGGTGGGTTACCTGTAATTGCATGGCAGGAATTGAAGATGTCGAGTAGAGGCAACAGGTAACTGTGATGAACTGTCAGAAAAATGATGGATTACCGGAGCCTATGGCATGCAGAGAAATTTTGAGAACTGAAGCTTGAGAAGGCAGAGGAAGAAGCAACATTTTGAAGTTCTCGGGACTCGGGAGTATCATCCTAGGCAGTAAATAAGCCGACATGTCAGACTTTCAGAGTCTGAAGGCTGATGAGGCAATCTTAGAGGCTGAAATGTTCCAGAAAATCAGTCTTGCCAAATCTGAGAAATCGAAAAAGATGGGCTGCAATGCTTGGCACTTGAGTAAGCGAGCCTGCAGGTGGAAGGGAGTACTTATTCCAGAATCCAGAAAATAAGAGTTCGGTAAAGTTCTCAAGAGGAAACAGGTGATACCTGGATGCTCTCTTCTTCTCTTTACACATAATTATGCTGGTAACTTTGGTACTGTATCTCTACCAATGTGCCTATTGATCTCTCTGCTGTGTTCTCTTAGCCATTTTGATGTTGTCTACGATGTGTTAGTCGCGCTGCAGCATAGCCATTTCTGCACATATCAAAATCCTTGCGACACTGGCAAGAGCAGGAAAATGGTGAAAGGGGATTTGCTTAAGTAATAAGTATTGGGTAAAATGTGAATCCAATGAACTGTGAGCTTTACTAATTATAATCCTGGCGTTCGATGAGCTTTCCCATTTTGCTCATTGTCACGGATGAAGAGAACATGTTAACTATGGCAGTCATCTGTTTTCTGCTTCAGGAGGAAGTTTTATTATTCTATTTCCAGAATAATGGCCATGCATCCTCCCGCTGGAGAATCAGTTGCAAACCAGCAAACTAGCGATCTTCAACAATGTTTGAACTATAGTGGCAAATGCACAGGTACGTGTAGATGATAGGAACCCTGGCATTTCAGCTTACCGATCCTTCAGCTGCATTCAGTTTGCAGGAAGATCGCCACATATTGATTAACGTTCCCATGAGTTTCGATACCGAGGATGGTGAATCCATCCAACCCGGTTATCACATATCTCTACGTAGCAACCTTGACAACTTATTGTTTTGCTTTTCATGGCCTAACTTCGATCGCGCTCTATTGTTCAGTGTTTTGTCTACGCTGTCAAGCAGCCACTTTCTGTCTCACCCTTTGATCCGACACCACACGTGGCCATCCTCGTCGTCCTTCGAGTATATAAATGGACCAATTCCAGGATCATGACAGGGAGCATATTTGAAGAATGGGCGATGACGAAATGTTATTAGCTGATCCGAGCACACGATCAACCAGCACCCCAAACTGGGTACATGAACACACTGTGATCAATCAAAGCAGTTGCAAAAATGGGACTCAGATTGCGACCGCGATCTCGACTGTGAATGAGATTGAACTCGGGGACCAGCTTGAGGGAGGGTTAAGGGGAGCAGGGCCATTGCTGTATTGATTCATTTGATGCCGGCGTTGAAAGAAACATCTGACGCACTTGTACGGTGCATAAGACGGGCAGTTGGTTTCGATCGTGACGTTCCCTCAATCAGTTACATTAAGTTAAACATAATCTTCTGGGATTAAGTTTGTATTTGAGTCAGGTTAGATCTAAAATGTTAGATCTAAAATGTGATCCGTCTTGTTTTATGTTTGTTTTTTCATTAATCTTTTTCTTAGGTTGATTTTTCATTGACCAGAAAACAAATTCAAGATCTTATTTTAGGAAAATAGAGATTCATTTGAATACTGTATGATCAAGAGGAGGTTGGCAGCCTTCCATGTAGTACTATTTGATTACCACTTTTCGTTTTCTCCTCTCTTTTGTGGATTTTGGTTTTTAATCTCTTTTTCATTGTCGGCATATCTTTCAATCGATGATTTGTACGCTCACATAATCAATTCACAAGGTGATTATTGCCAAAGTACCAAACAAAAGTCACTAACTCTCCATACATTAATCATGTACACAAAGGTCTAATTGAAATTCAAGGTGGCTGATTCGTCTACAACTTTAGAGCAAGTCGTATTATATTTATCGCTGGTTCGTATCTTGCTATATATTTGGCTCCCATTATGTTCTAGGTCGAACAGTAAGAACTTCAATGACGAAAGCTCATCGCTCAAACATAATTCTTGAAATGAAAACTTCCCTATGAACCTATAATTTCACCCAAGTATATATGCAAATCTAACAAGAATCAAACAAATTGACATTCAACCGTTACATCAAATATAAACATTTGTCAGAGCATTTGGTTTGTGTAAGGGTTGCAATATTTGACTTTGAAGCTTTAGCTACCTTTCTTCAATTATCATCCATCCTCATTTTTGGCCCTGTTGATTAAGCTCCTCAAAAAATGGAGCTTTCATTTCTTTTTAGTTGGACAACTTGGTACGTAGTCAGCTTGTCCACAGGGACCAAAATGTTTAATTGAGAACAAATTATAGGAGCAAGGCTTGCCTTTTTATATACGTGTATAATGATTGGGAGACAACTTTTGACTCAATAAAGTGCAAGAAGGTGCGCTATAACGATCGTTTTATGTCTTGTTTGGATCTGTGAATGAATTTTAGATTGAATAAAGCTGATTATTCCTCATTACGACGATTGTGATTCAATGTACCTCTCATTCTATTATTGACCGTCTGTTAGTTGCATCAGAGGAGTACAATGGCCGATCACCATGTACTTAACTTTTGCGCAACAAGTTTCTGTATCAATTACAAGCCCACAAGGAAATATCAAACAAAATCTACATAATAAACCATATAGATAATAATAGAAGGAGAGGAATGGAACTTGTGAGTTCATCGATTCATGTCACGATCTATTCTGATATCATATTGAGAAATTAATTCTATCAAAAATTCAAACTGATAATATAAGACCAACTAATGTTTATCCTAACATCTTGTCTCATCCATGTCCGAAATATATTGGTGGTTATGGTTGATGTTGGACTTCTGTTAAATAAAGTTATGAATCCACGGCCAGAACGTTTCTGTTGGGCTTGTGTCCTACATATGTTTGAGGTATGAAATCAATCTATATATAGGCAAGATTCTTCTAACCATCAAGGTAATGTAAACATTGCTACAAGGTTCTTAGCATGTTGATTGATTCTTTCGGTGGTATAGTAAGTTAGTTCGTGAGTCATTAAAAAAAAAGTGTCATACCACTAACTATAGTCTAATTCAATAACACATTATTCCATAACGTAAATGTCATATGCCATATTCTCTTCCCTTCACCCTCCATTTATGATGGATCCAATGGGGAAGTTGAGGTATTCACATTCTCCTTAGGAGTAAGATACATTTATACTTCCCTTAAAAAGAAAAAAAAAAAAAGAAGAAGAAGAAGATACATTTATATCTTTATTAAAAATAATATCTGTAATCTGTATTGTCAATTTTCATTTTTAATAGAGCATATTTTTTATATTGTATCTATATAAATCAATTTTTATAGTAATAAGACTACGATAAAATAAGGCTAATGCAGCAGTTGTCAACAAACACCTGCAAAATATTTTTAACTGTTAGATTTATGAGATTTGAAATTTACAAGATTTTATTTTTAATTTTTAAACTTGTTTTTAATTTAATGGTTAAAAACACTTTGCAACGGCTTATTGGGAACTGTTACATTAGCCTCCGTCTTCCGATAAGACTAAGCGTATACTGCCCCTACATGCATTATACTCTTTATCATGTATATATGCAATGCCCACAAGTGAAGGGAGCCATGACGAGAAGCTTAGAAGTTTCAATAAAGTGTGGGAAAAGGGTGACACAAACTTGATATATACATGTACAAAGAAAGATGTATGGCCCCAATGTACAAATCTTTATCATCATAAAGTCATTATTAAATGAACGAAAGAAACCCTTTGGCACGAAAAGAAGAAAAGGGTTCGTGGCGAGGGTATCACCTTCACCATATTTATGGGCCTGCTCATCACTTGTCACCGTCACGATCATAACGATCATAATGACACAGTGCCAAGTTTACAAGAAACACGATATTATCGTTATGTTAACGTAAGAGTTGCATCAGTTCTTTCTGTTGAGACTGTTAGAATTGTCGACAATAACAATAACCAATCATTGTGTTAAAATAAACGATCAAGATTTAAGGGAACACACTCTTATGCCGACATAAAGTGATCATAACTTTCGGCCTTACCAAATATAGTATGACTGCGTCGTTTGTATAGTTTGATATACATGTCAAATTTGGCATTGGAAAAAGAACTTGTTGTGTTAAGATCTTTGTTGGCTTTTGATCTTTGTCGTAATTGTTCAAAGTTTGTCCATGGGGGCCAATCTATAAGGTAGGTGCATACCTAAGTAAAGTTATCCTTAAAAGATCGATTTGTGTCGTCGTGACTGAATGATCGGACTTAAGTAAGCGTACATGGTACTCTTAACATAAGTATGATCCTATCTGTTGCGGCGTCATGCCATGGGCAAAAATGGGGAACTTCCATCGTTATAGATCGATCCAGGTTTGCTAATAGCTTATGAACGATCGATTTTGAAACCACGATCAAAGAACGTACCAATGCAGCAACGATCTAGCTAGTCCATTATAACGTTGTCTGTTACTACTATAATTAATCGTTGGGTCAAAATGGGGGCTTTCTTGTCGAGAAATTAGTCAAATTATTACTTTATGTGTTTACATACACCGACAAGTCAACTGTTGTTAAGTGAATGGAATAGTTCAACTGCCATGGAATTTAGGCAAGTTCCATCTTAGAATATGCCTTTTCTAAGAAGTGGTGGAAAATATAGTTGAGTATCATGTTTTGGTTAACTAGCATGAGTTTTCAATTATTAGTCGGAATGTAAAATATGTTGTTTGGTTACTTCCATTTAACGACTTATTAATCAGTTGACTCACATGATCTCTTGATCACATTTTGGCGCTTGGATCTAATTTTGGTCAGTTTGAAAAAGGTTCAAGGAATATATTTCATGATATAAATATATCTAATAAAAAAATAATTATGATTAAAGCAACATAAATAAAGAATTGAGATCATAATATTATAGATTAATCTTTATCTTTTATTTATGTTATTTTAATTTCAATCGTTGATTTCTCATTAAATATACATACTATTTTATTCTAATTTAATTATAACGATTTGATTTGGTACGGAATTTTATATGTGTGTTAAATTTATACGATATTTTTTTTAAATGAGATGTAAGTCGGATTTAGGAGAGAGAATGAAAAAGAAGATGATAGAATAGTTCAATTTAATAAATATGAATTCATTTTTGATTAAAAAAATTATAAAATTCATTATCCAATAAAAAATATTATATTTATATAAAAAATCATAAAAAAAATATTGTAAATTGAGACGGAGAGAGAGAGTATATCGAGACACATTTTATTTTTTTTCCATTTAAAACGTTTTAAGAAAAAAGCAAAACGGTGGACAGCGCTGGGAAAAAGAAACTGCGCCTTGTCCTGTAGGGTGGTGGTCCCATCCAAAACGAAGTTCCAGTACCTGAAAAACTCATAGTCCATTCATTCAAATTACACATTATATTATTATTATATTATTTAATATTTATTTTGAGGAGTTTCATTTTTCGTCTTAACGATATAATAAAATTATAACATTATCTCATAAATATAATATATAATTTAAACTATCAATAATATTTTACGATAATTTTGTATAAAATGATGTTTGATTATCCCATAAATAATTTGTAACGTGAATAATTTACTATCCACAGAAACCAACATTATAGTTTGAATGAGATAAAAGAAGTACAATGGAACTTGAGTCGCAAAAGAAGGCTACAATGACGTATAAAAATTAACTCAAAAAATATATTTTCTTTGATCCATAATAATTATA
>JAOVYX010002782.1:0-11497 GCA_035668315.1 Drosera spatulata
ATCAAATAAAAAGGAAAATAAAAAATCAAAATAAAAAAATTTCACAAAAATATCTTTTCAAAATATAAAATCAAATAAAAATAAAAACGAACATATAAAAATATCAAAATCAAAAAAATTGGAAAAAGAAAAAAAAGGATAGTATCATCTCACATAATATATATCTAATGCAATCTTTTTTTGAAAAGGTATATCAAATGTAATCTAATCTTAATATATACGTATATAAACACACATATTTTCACAAAAATCTCAAAATTCATGACTAAATGATAAATTTATAATGGCTAAAATGAAAATATAATGGAATATATTATAACACAAATTTGGAAAAATTACTTATTCATACGATATAGTTAATAATAAAGTTTTATATCACAATATTAATACTTACGCGCAAGATTAACAAATACCAAGCAATTTGGATGTCAATTTTAGTGAAACTCAAAACAGTATCTAACAATATTTTGTTGTTTTTGTGCAATATAGCAAGGAACTCCGTACGTTTTATCTTGTAAGTTTAGCTTTATATTAATTTTTTTTCTCACTATCATTCAAATTCCCCCTAATAATAGATTTTTTATATTAATTTGTATGCCTTTTTAAAATAATAATGTATTGTTAAAGTCTTAAATAAACTTTTATTAACAGAACATCTTAGATCAATTTATCAAAAATGTTAATTTCTTAAAAAAAGAAATAAGATATATCAAATTTTATTTGAAAAATATTAGTAGTATATGATTTCAATCGGGTTATTTTAGTTTTTCTAAAACGATAAATAAATTAATATAATTTAGTTTTAAATACAATGGAATTAGTTTTATATTATCTATTTTATTATGATTTTCCTATCCCATGCAGCGCTTAACAATAACTTACGCTTGATGAAGGAAATTAAGCCTTAACAACAAGATGCATGCAGTGCTTCCAAGGGAAGCACATGATCATGCTAATGTCAAGTCTATGTACACCAATCTGATGAAATTTTCTCTTTCAAGATTTGACAAGAAAATCACACAGAAATAGAAATGAAGCCACAGAACAGATATACAATAGTGGGATGTACTCTTAACAGCAGCTATTGATTGAAGTATCAAGGGGGAAAATGAAAGGGGAATTTCGTTTTCAATAGTGCCGGAGTCCCATATCAAAGAATCGAATAGCTAAAATTTAGAAATGATAATACGATCTTCAGTGAAGAAGGCATGCAACAATTAGATAAAGGAAGCGTAGCTAGAAACAAAGAGGACCAATTCATAAGTTTAATGATGCAGATTCAGACTTCAGTCAAGTCAGTTTATGGTTTGCCCTCCCTGTCCTGAAATATCAGAATAGATGAGGTCTACTGGGTCACCAAAGTACGTGGAGTTGACTCCCGTCCTTAATTGGTTTTCAGTCAGAATATCGCATCAAGAGGAGTCATCTCATTCAAGTGACACCAGTCAAGGTGGTACATGAAACAAGATCAAAATTTCGAACTTTCATCATCTCATGCAGGAGATAACAGGGGAAAAAAAAAAAGGTTCAAAAGAAACCAACTGAGGTTGAAGGCACAAAAAGAAAGATCGATACCATCTTGTGGCGATAAGACACAAGTCGACAAAGGCAGTTGACTATGAAGGGCACGTTTTCCTCAATTACTTCATGTCCTGCAGCCATCAGAAAAAAGAGATGTCCATGTCAAGATTCAAGAGATGACTACACCTATAATGGAGTCAAATAAGCCAGTAACAAATAAACTGCAGAATGATTTAAGAAGGAAAAAAGAAAAAAAGAAAGAACACATCACCATGAAACAGGAAAATATATCCACAGAAGAATTATTCATGATTAATTTAGTTAGGATATCAGGACCTTTTTAGTGAACATTCCAATTTCCATGGGGTGTTCATGCCTTCATAAATTATTTGCTACGAAAAGAGAGCTTGTGTTTTCCAGGAATATCGGAATTCAAAAGTGCAAAACCAAGTTTGGGCTGACAGATATGCATCTGAATAAAAAAATAACTCCCGCAATGATTAGTGATTCAACAGAAAAAAGGATTGATAGTATTACATACCATTCTTATCCGTCAGAACTGCAGACAAGACCAGCAAAAGACTATAGACTATATCTTTGTTAAGAATATCCTCTGACAGTACACTCAATGCATTCAATATCACACGAACAAGCTGCAAACGAAAATACATTATGCAATTAAGCAGTGCCTGATGATGGCAATATCAGCTTATTTCAGCTTCAAAAGGTTAGAGACTGACCTCCTTCATTTCGCCCAAGACAGCTGCAAGAGGAGTATCAGATATAATATATCCAAGAGCCCGATAAACCATACATCTGACAACATGCATAACATCATATTCAGCTCTTGAACAAACAATTAACTAACTAAAGAAGCTGCAATGCATTGCATCTTCACTGACGTAAACAGAAAACCCAGAAACTAAAACAATACAGGTGCAAATAATATGTTGAGTAAAGCCTGTTTAATTTTTCATTCCACCATTTGCAATGCTATCAATAACTGTACTTGTTCCTGAGTGTGTGGGCAGAGGCTTCATCTAGACCACCAACTTTTGAAAAGCTTCATCTAGACCACCAACTTTTGAAAAGCTTCATCCAGGGGTGGTTGTACTATGTTGAGCATATTATCTAGTCATTAAACTAGACAAGAACCGTGAATTTATATGAAAAGATTAAACTCGCAATGAAGTCATTCCACGAATGTCGAAGGGACAAGAAATACGTAGGAAGTATCGAGTATCAACTCTTCACATGAAGAACATTACAGGAAAAGATTAGATGCATAAGTATGTATCTATGTCTTAGGTACATGGTTATTATCCAGATGTAAGCAAAAAGCTGGGAGTTCGACCAATTTTTCTAAGCAGAATGGGAGTTAGTAAACAATTCTTGTTCGTGAAAGCAAAATGCAACTATAAGCAATAATAGTGGATACCTTGTCATGGATGATTGGGACTTCATCAAAGAAGTTAGCAGAATTGGAGTTAAAGTAGAGAACAACCGTTGCTTGTAGAGTGGTCGGACAGTTGCATGGAACCTTTTATTTAAACAGTCCTCAGAATCACTCATGAGTATGTGAAATGCATCCGCAGCAGATCTCATCAAAGGAAGCATTCTTTCAACATTCCCATCATCTGATGGACCTGGTTGCTGTGGACTGTCGCTCGCTTCACTGTTTAACAATAAACACTGAAGCAAGATCAAGGTTATGTCGTTGATTTTTTCATGACCCCTCATAAGCAAGCCTTTCCCTATCCATGCAAGCCCAAGAATCCAATGAACTTGAAGCACACGGTCTGTTTCGTTTAAGCACATGCCACCATGTTTACCGTTTCCATGGCAACTCGAAGAAACATCATCATGCAAACTCCATTTTGTTACTTTAAAAACTATGTCCAGTATATCTTCCAGATAAAAGCAGCTCACACTCCCCACTTCAGTACCCTTGAGATGTATCTTATTTACCATAGAACCTAGTGCCTGAGCTGCAAGAACATGACCCTTCAAGAAAGCTCCCATGAATGTCAGTACAACTGCATTCGTATCTGGAATGCTGGTCTTTGGATCAAGTGCAATAACTATGGCAGCAAAAATTGATATAATCCATTCATCTGTATATGCCAGTGTACCACCGATTAAGTACCCTTCAAATTGCGAAGGCACAGAAGGTGAATGCAGAAACGACTCACACGATGAAAACATCATAAAAGCTTTCTCAACAATTATGCGCTGCTTTTCCCCAGACAAATTAGCAACTGCCAGTTTCAATGCAACAAAAGTAACAGTAAGAAGTTCCTGAAAGAAGAAAAAAAGGGCACATTATCATGAAAACACTCCTTAATACCAAGGGTAACACGCGAAATAGCATAGATTATAAGCACATAAGTAAACTTTAAGATGACAATTGACAACATTGGGATCTCAATTATGATGCTAAACTTTGTCTAAATTGACAGATAGATGAAAATACTGCTCACTTTATTTTTTATGGAAGATTCAAATATTGCAAATTTCTTCATTTGTTCACAAATGTCTGATGTAAAACGAAAAGTGTATTCCTCAAAGCCCCCAAGCTCAAGCATCCTGTTCAAAGAAACGGTTCATTGAAAAATCATTGCAAAGAGCAAATTGAAAAGAGACGGGAGAAATTGGAAAGCATAGAAGAAAGTCAAGAAACAGTGGGGAAGTAAGACCTGTTGCTAGTTCACTTAAAGGAGATTTAATCTATCTGAACTCCTTGGATCATATTGAAAATAACTAGAAGAAGTGCACATACCGTGGCAATAATCTTGAAGAGTAACATTCTAAAAGCTGAATCAAGTCTCCCACCAACTTATTATTTTCAGTAACCTGCAGTTGCCAAAAGTCACATCAGTATACGATATACAATCTACAACTCTGCCAAACAAGAAGCATCATTACCTAGAATAGATCTATTATTGACTCTCACGCCTTCCTCAACTGCTAATAAACTAGATGAGCAGCAAAGACAACAGGGACTAGGAGATGGGTCGACCGATGGCAAATATTGGCATTCAGCGATACTTCATATAGATAATTTTAATCCCATAGCAAGGCTTCATGAAGTAGACACAGAATGGCTGACAGTATCCAATTACAGGTTGGATGAAAGAAAACAAGCAAAAGAAAAGTTAAAAAGACAACATACAAAAAACCACGGACAACTTTGTTACTATTGATTTCTCCATCTCTTGAGCCGTTATCGCTGTTGAAGTGAGCCCGGTAGTGCTGATGCAAACGATAGCTTCTAAAACAATAGACAAAGGCATGATGCAGCTATTGGTTGACAAGAATAACAGGAACTTTCGAACAACGCTATCCAGGTAACAAAGTGATTTCTCTTTGCCTGAATGAGAATCCACAAATGAGCCAATACGAACCAAGGTCTTCAAAACCATAGTCAGCAACGGCATCACAGCGAAATTGGTGGTGACAGCATCGACTAATATCGTTAAGATACTCTCAAATATCGACTTTGGTATTGGAAGTGAGCCCCCCGGAAAAGTCGCCAGAACCTCTAGACCTTTTACTGCAACAGAAATAAGATAAAGATTACAGACACATAAGTAATGACACTAATCTTATTACTAGGTAATATACATACCCATAATAACAAACAGATCAAGATCATATCACAACTATGCAAAGGTGTGTCTTCACAATATCGTTTTGACAATCTAACTGTTGCATGTATATTGTAGATCACAGCCATAGAGTTGCAAATCAACCGGTTATCATTTATTATAGAGCCAGGAAAAATAATACTGAAAGGAAAAGAATATTTTTTAAAAAAAATATTCTGCATATTCAGTAAAAGCTCCAACCCATCGCTTACCCATGTTTAGCCAGTCAATTCCAAATTTTAACAACATAACATGTAACAACAGGACAATTTATCCAAAAGTTGAAAGGGGATTCGCAAGAGATGATTAAATATCGTTAACATCTGCATCATAGATCTGCCAAACCCATGCATGTATCTATACAAGAGGACAGATTCCAAAAGTACATTACAAATCAACGAGGGAATCATGGTTTGTATTACTAAATGATCACAGAAAGTGGCATGGAAAATTGGCGAAACAAGATTGACATTAATGAACTGCCACTTGAATAGTTGGCATAGTAGGCAATACAAGATGCATCTTTTATCCCAGCTAGATCAAGGAAGCTTATATCAAATCAAGAAGTTACACTGAGCCTTATGCACAAGAAATAAAAACCAGGTAACAGAGCATGCAGCAAAAGTCAAAGCATAGGGCAATATGGAACTGCAAATTCAAACCTCATCCGGGATTCGAGAAACTTTACATCAAACTAAGCTTCCAGATAAAGCATCGATGCATCATAAAGAAAAGAAGTTACCTCCTAGCGAACTAGCTGGATGTAGGTGCTTCTCATCCCCACTGATCATCATACTAGAGCTCAGCACCTTCACAAAAGAGCTAGAGTAATTGTTGACCATTCGGAACAAAGTACCATCCTGTAAATTGAAGCAGGACACAAGTTCCATTGATGCCGAAGCCAAGTGTCTGGATGCGGCAATAATTTGAATTGAGAGGTAAATTGCCCCAAAATTAAACACTTTAGAAGACACATCAACCCTCACAGGATCCACTACAGAACTAGTCTGAGAAACGCCCAGCGTGTCTAACAACTGGACTAAGCAAATCTCGAACACTTTATTGCACGAAGTCAAAGAAGATTTGGCCAGAATTGAGAGAACACGACCCACCACAAGTAATTTGTGCTTGTTCTGCGGTGTGATATCATCGTAATTCCCAAAATCCTGAATTTGATTGACTGTGTTGTTTATTTCTGCATCCTGAATGATCAAATCAAGGAATGCATAATCTGGTTGGGAAGCGAAAATTTGCAGGAGACTGAAAGCTTCTTTCATAATTTCATTTTCCTGAAAGCTCATACTGTCTGTCCAATCAAAGGTGGAGGGTAAAACAGGCTGCCCTGCGGAATATAGAATTGCGCATTTCAAGGAAGCCCAAATGGCTTCAGCATGCTTCCCTAATAATTTGCGCCCATACATTGTAGCACAACAGCTTAAATACTTCAATGAATCAACCTGCTCAAGCAATATTATCGACAGAGCCAATCCATTAAGAAACTATAAGCATCCACTGTACATGGATTTGCTGTTTCCAATAGCACAAACATGCGAACACCAACCTTTGCTAGAGGCAGCGAAGAGTCAAGCTTCTCAAGAAGCAAGGGGATGGCAAATGGCTCGAAGAAAGGTGTGGAAGCAAATGCCATCTGCAGAAAAGAAAAAGGAAGAAAATTATGTCATCATAGATATTCAATTGCAAAAACTGAGTACAGCTATACATAGAAAAATACTCCTAATAAAAACACGAGAAAACACTAAAACTTGATAAAGGCTGAAGCAGAGAGAAATGTTTCGATCCAGACATGTATACAGTATATATGTTCATCTGGACCTTTTTCGCAGGTCCCATTGCACCCAACACCAAAACGTAGAAGCATTAAAAATTTGTAGGAAACAAATCACTTCAAACTACTGTTTCATATTACTGAATTAAAGTTATGTTACTGAAACATCAAAATCTATTAGCCTAGAAAGTTCGTTCGATTGTGTGCCTTGAAATTCAATCTGCAGAATAAAGCAACGTACCATCAGAGCTGTTGACAACTTCTCTCTGCCAATATCCACATCTTCACCTTTGGGCTGAAAGATGATAATCTCACAATGAAACGCATGGAGATTGCTTGTCACTAATAAAATATAAATAACATTGTGGATCTACTATCATCAACTTGAGCTTTTGACATGGTTGGTACTTGGTTCGAACATGGTATAAGAGGCGTAACATGTCACGAGTTCAACCCTACAACCCCATTTGTGGTGATTTTTTTGACACTTGGAATGTAGTGAGCCAACTCGTTCAGGATTCAAGCCCATGAAGGACATCCTTTGGAGAAAAGTGTTCAGATACTTATAATATCATGGGCATCCTAATAGGTGCGTGAGCTTTTGATGAAATTGGTTTCACAACACTCCCCCCACCCCAAAAAAAAAAAAAAAACCACCCCACCCAAAAAAAATAAATGAAAATCACACAACATTAACTATGGGTCTCAAGCATATTGCGCACTGAAATTCCATTTCAGAAGGTATTTGATCTCAAGCTTTCATGCATAAGCTTCTTTATATCGTTTGTTATCTACATATCCTACACTTTTCCCGGTTAAGTAGAAAAAAATTTGAAGCGTAAAGAGAGTGATGAGACAATGGTTACCTCTCTCTCTTGAGAAAAACTATACAGCCATTCGAGTTGGGACTCTCTGATCCAATCGTATGTTCGTCTGCCTTCCACAGTAACCCTATCTCCACTGTCAAGGAAGAACAGATCAAGAACACTGATATTCTCCATAGGAGATCCAACAGCACCTTGTACTTCGAGATTATAGTTACCGAATCCATCAATTTTCGACAATTGAATTTTCTTAGCAGGATCAGAATCTCCCTCGGCAGATGGATTAACTTGTGAGACTGAATAATCCATCAGTGAAATTAAAGACATAAACTCTGCACGAGTCAAGGTCGACTCTTGATCATGGTTCCCCAAAATGGCTGCCCAGGGAAGTCTGGATCCCATAGCTGGAGCAAATGCTTTGAACATTGATTCAGCCCCGTCTGAAGTACTCGTCCCGAAAATATTATCACCTGAATCCATGAGATTTAACGAGAGCTATTAGCAAACCACCCATTCTCTAGGCTATGATTACTGAATTCGCTTCCTAGTTAACTCAAGCACAAAAGCATTCACTGGACCACAACTCATGAAAATAGAAACATACAGAAATATAGTGAAGTAATGGAACACCAAATATAGTATATGCCTAAATAGTACAGAAAGTATGAGATGGCTGCAAATGACTGCACGCAAATATACATATAATGTGCTATAGTATATGGCAAGAGTGCACTTCAACAAATTAAATGCTCATAATTGGAGGATGGCAATTCGCCCCAAACATTCCAACTTCAACAACTCATCCCAATATAATCGGCGCAACAAGCAACTCTGACACTTGAAAAAAGCAATGACATACCAGACCATGCATAAACAAATCGGTCCTTGTCGATGATTCCTCACAAATGCTTGCCAAAAATGCTGATCTTAAGCACAAATAATATAGTAACCAGCTTGCTATCACAGATTAGAACTTAAAGCTAGCATTGATTACTCAAAATGTCGAATCCCAATACCATCTCACATAATTGGCATTTGCTAATGATACCACCACAATCTTCATACTACACCCCAAAAAAAGCAATCGCACCAACCAACTATCATGATTGGTAACACAATATAAATACAGCTACCATGCCAAAAGCTCGAGATTCTATTAGAGTTGATTCCTCGACACTGATAGATAGCTCAAGCTTTCTATCACGAATTTGAACTTCAAACTGGTATTGATTCCTCAAAATGACATCAAATCAGACATGACCACAAGTTCGGTTCGAAACCAATACCCTCACATAATTAGCATTTGCTATGATATCCACCACAATGTCCATATTACACCCAATAAAGGCAATCACACCAACAAACACGTTACAATTTGTAACAACCCATTAATACAATCAGTATTCCTAAGCTCGAGTTTCTATGACAGTTGGTTCCTCAGCATAACACGAACTAGTTAAATCTCCACCTCACCAGTAAAAGCGATTAAATCCGACTTCTCATCCTCGATCAACCTTCTCACAAACCCCGTCGTACTCAAATCCCTACAAACCCTAGCCTCTTCCTCCTCCACATCCCTGCACCTCGTCGTGATCCCGTTCCCAAAATGCATATCCGCAACCTAAATCACACAAATCCACACCACATCACACACCACAATCACCACCTCATCACATCATTCAATCTCAGTGGATCGATGAAGAGGAAAGGTTACCTGGAGGATTTTGAAAGTGCCGTCATCGGATCGGAATCGAAGAGGGAGAATCGGCGGTTTTTTGAGGGAGACGCGGTGGAGGTTGAGAGTGAAGGGAGAGGAGGAGATGAGGGTGAGGTGGAGGAGGTGGATGAAGATGGCGATTGTGGTGATGTAGAGCAGGGTTTCAAGGGGCATCTCCATTGTTGTCCAGCTCGAGGTGAGGCGACATTGGGGATGGTATAATTGGGGCAAGTATGATGAAGGAATGTGAAGATAAGAGGAAATGTTGTAGGGGCGGATTGGATTGTGTCAATTAACTATAAATTAATCTCATCGGGTTTGCAGGATATATATTTCCAAAGCCATAACGGTAAGGTTTTCATGTGTTTTTTTTCATACTCAGTATGGTTTCGTGTCAAAATGCAACTATGGTTTCGTGTCAAAATGCAACTATCACTTAGGTGTCTGAGCTTTTTATGATCAGAATGATGCCGGTTTGTTGTTGTAACTGAAGCTACGTCGCATTTGGGATTCGGATTATCCAGATGCTTACGCTGAATGGAACACCATTTGCAGTTTTCGCTCTTATATTGCCTTACTTAGCTTTCAGATTAATAAAGGCACTCTCGCTCGCTCACCTCATTGCCTCTGCTCGATCCAGGGGATGTCTTGAAGAGCTAAAGTCTTGTCAGAAAGATAACGGATTGGTGAAACAATATCGTGTCTGCAAATATATAGCAGTAGATAACAATGGGACTTAAACGGTAAAACAAAACATGGATTACAGAACCATGAGATCTGTGTCAAAAGACAGCAAGTTCCTAAACATCACCATAAAGGTTATACGGTTCGATGAAAACTAATGAGCAAGAAAAATTGTAAGTGGAGACATAGAAAATCCCTCCCACAACAATTTATTGAGATTGCAACTTCTGCAGTATAGTGTTCTGAAAAAGGAGACGAAGATAACACAAGTCTATTGCCCCAGGAAGCATCTTCGTTCTACCTATGGCCTTGTAACGTTGGTGGCCATCCCCGACTAAAGTCTCTCTACTGATCATCAAAGCCTCCGTTGTCACCAGCTACTGTAAAAACTCCATCAGTGCACCTTAGAGGCCAAGAAACCCGAGCTCACTGGCCCTCTCTTTCTCGAAAGTCTCGAAGTACTGGTAGATGATGGTGACAGCAAGGAGGATCCCAGTACCCGAGCCAATAGCACCCATGAAGTCTGCAAGCACGGTCAAGGCACCAATACACATTCCTCCGAAGGCTGCTGCGGTGGGTATGTAGCGGTTGAGTTCTTTCTGGAGATTTGAATCGCGGTGTCCAGGCATCACCATTCCTTGCTCCTGCGAAACACGAAAAGAATGTAACCCAACCCTAACAAGAGACTGTTTCTAGGATGTCCAGAAGAAACACTGCTTCAAGTCACCCCATAGCTCAAACTAAGAATCAAATTGCTTTCATATCTCCACGAACAACTTCGTATGCTATCATCTTATGACATTTCATAAGTTAGCTCAGTAATGGAAGTGCTCTTCTAGTCAATACAAAGATGAATCATAGAAAAGAATCTGAGCTTGCCTAAAAAAATACCTTAAGCTGTTTCGCCACATCTCTGGCTGAAGATCCAGAAACCTCAATCCATGTTTTTGAAAACAGAGCGCAGGCAGAGAGCATGAACACTATATAGAAGAGAGCATGGAATGGATGCGCTGCCATATCAGCCAAGCTGCAAAGGTTGCATTCACCACATCACTATATAGTACGTCTAATTCAAAGGAAATGATACAAAGTATTGGTTTGCCTCATATAACAGGGAAGTGGTCAAAATACCTGGCCGGAGCAGTGACATAGTAAGCAAGTCCCCCGACAGGAATTGATTGACCACCATATTCGGATGCTTTCCACTTCCCCAAAAGATTGACGAAGAAGTTCCCGCTATACTTCTTGTAGAGTAGCTGCACAAAGAGAGAGAGAGGGGGGGAGTGGTGGGGTGTGGACACGTGCGGGACACGTGGCT
>JAOVYX010002783.1:0-11496 GCA_035668315.1 Drosera spatulata
AAACAATACCTGCAGAGTCCATTAAAAGAATCTACATCAGGGAAAATACCAGAGTGGATCTGTTGCCCATTACAAAGGGAGCACAACAAATAGCCGAGAACAAAAGTGAGAAACCAATCATTGATGATTTGATGACCGATTATTATATATGTACCAATGAACCAATAGAGAGGTTGTGCACCACAAAAAGGTTGAGCAGGATGGTATCACATACATAGAATTCACCATTGAAGATTCTTTAGCTACTATGAAGCTCCACAAAATATTTTTGTGACATTTGACAAAAGGAGCTTCGTCTTATCCTCAAAGATACTCTTCATGTTTACGGCCAAAGCGCAGAATCTATTAACATTATAGTTGAAGCAAGCCTTAAGCTACTTCAAATTGGTATCTAAAAGGAAGTTTCTGCATGGAAAGATCACTGGTTCAACACTTCCTAGTTCTGCCTCATATTTAGTAAACTTCTTAATAAGGAATCTCAGGAAATTTAAGGAACCTACACAAAAGCAGAATACATTAGATATCAGCATGCCTTGTAAATAATGGTTACTCATGACAAACAATTAACGATGCTCTTAGCCACGGTTTTATTCTTCGCTGAAACTGAGTTACTAAAGACTAATCTCGAGTCTCTATATAATTGACAGGAACAACTTTTAAGAAATTGTGTCAGTAATTTATTATTACCAAATGGAAAAATTAGACATTGGCATGTGGATTACATGGACAAAATGAAAGATGACCTATAGAATGGAGCCGATGATAGACCAAAGAGCACTTCATCAATAATAAATAGATAATAGACGTTGGATAGTCAAGTTCAGAAACCTCTAAAAACTCCAGTTGGACGACCATGCTCATTGCCAGTTCGGTCAATCTGGAATCCACTTTCACTGACACCGCCCATGACAACATCATCTAGAGCACCCCAAGGTAGTTCGTGATAGGCCTCACCTGCACAGATGATGGAACTCAAATGGCATAATCTATCCAGAAAAGACAGCACCTAGGCAGATAAAGAAGAGTTCATCGGTCCATACACCTCAAGTATAAAAGGGTGGATAAACAGCACATAAATAAAGCGCAATATTAAATTGGATTTTCATCAGTCCCTCTTTTTTCAGTTGATAAAAAAAAAAGAAAAAAGACAAAAAGCACAAACTCCTCCTACGGATTACTTGACACATGTTTGGCTGATCAATCCCAAATTATATATTTTATAAACGTCGATAAATACCAATAATATTTATCCAACAAGGATCCTGAAATGCTAATCTCGAAGGTCTATTTTTTAAGGTCATTGCTCCTTCCTGGAAACTGTGCTTTACTCTAACAAGTTCTTTACCTGCAATGCTCATTACATATATGTCATGATATCCAATTGTTCGTTTTTCTTCTGTTATTATGCTCCTTTCAGTTGTATAGTATCTAGTAGATATTATAGTTCCATTATTTATTTCTTAGTGGATCAATTATGAAGGTACAGCAATATTAACTCAGATACTAACCAAAAGTGGCCCATGTAGACCCAAATATTAGCCGATAAAAAATCTACATCTGAATCTCTTATGAATTTGGATCATGGAAAACCAAGTGATAATGAAAAAAGGTCAATTAAGGCCCAAGAACCAAGCAAAAAAGATATTTATTATAAATAGAACAAACCAAAATGAAAGGATTCCTTTGGAAGTAGGAAACTTCCTTCTACAACCCAACAAAAGATGAGATGACAAAAATCCTGTTACCCTCATCTCATGTATGTGATCATGTCATCTGCATTGATCATTCCTTTAATTTGGACTAGCTTCTTAGTTCATAGTTCTCTGGCCTATGATCATGTCAACTCCACTGAATCATTCTTCCTTTACACCAGGGACTGGGGCCCCGATGTAACTGAGCTCACTTCGTCTTAATCCCTAAAGAAATTTTATCATAATTTGTCAACTACCTAACCAAGAACCTTTGCCTTTGTTTGCCAGAGACATATAGGGACGGTGGTAAATATAGACGTCGATCCTGCACCCCATCGCTCATCCAAAAGTGAAAAGGCAAAAAGTTCCCATCAAATGAAGGGATAGGAGACGAGAAAAAAAGTACCATAAAATCCAAATAGCATTTTTCCATTTTGAAGCCCCACAACGTCCCTCACACCATTGATTAAGTTTTTCATCCCGATATACTCCACCAGTTCAGGTGAGGCACCTTTTATCTGAATCCACAACCCACCAAAAAAAAAGAAAAAGAAAAAAGAAAGCACAATCATGATTTATCCCACAAGAAACAGCATCCCACTAAGTTAGCAGCTCAGCAAGATGAATGGAAGAGTATATGCAGTAGCATGAGATACAACATCAGCTCAGTCTCCACCTCTGGTTCAAAAAACTTGATACCCTGAAATAAATTTAAAGAACAAGAATATCAGAAAAACTAGAAGAAACCAAACCTCAAGCTACTCATGTTAGTGGAAATCATTGAAGTACCCACCTATGAGTACTTCTTATCATTTATGTCAATAATTATACAATACAATCACAGGACTAAATTTGCACATGAGGACATGGACTAGTTTATGAATATTATGATACTCTCACACTAACAACCAAGCATAAGTTTAAAGAAAAAGAATATGAAAATCTAGGAGAAACTAAATTTTAATCATTGTGCTATTCATGGTCATGGAAGTGAAAATCATGGAAGTCCCCTCCTCTGAGTATTTTTTATCATTCACGTCAATATATATAGAAACAAAAGACTAAATTTGCAAATGGGAAACATGAACTAGTTTATGAAATTTGTGAGAATCGTACACTATCAGCAAATGAATTCAAGGTCACCTGGCTATACTTCGCCCTATCAGGAGTGTCCCCCTCTTTCGGACCAACAATGACAGAAACGGCATTGATTACTTTTGATACTCCTTTGAAGTGGCTGGAAGGCAGATCATTCTCCTTGGTAACATCTCCAATAATCTAAATACATCATCAAGAATGGAGCCATGAATGCAAGTAATCAGCATAAATTAATTTTCAATGGCAAAAGCTTCGAAGCTTATAGAGGATTTCTCTGACTTCTAGGCACTAGAAAAATTTAAGAGGTTCAACAAATTAAATTAAATATAAGGAAAGCATTTGTTATTTGCGGTTGTGACTTGTTCTGCAATCAAGTCGATTGTACTCACTAGATCAATGTCTGGTCCCAACATTTTTCTTGCTTTTTCTTCATTCCTAACCTGATGAAAGTGAAAGTCAGATATTCAACGCAACACTGTAGGAAAACCTAGACAGATGACCTTACAGGACATCATACCAATGCACGAACACGGCACCCTCTCTTCTTCAAAATATCTACAACCCTTCTTCCTACTCCTCCAGTTGCTCCAGCTACCAGGACTATTCCAGAAGATTCCATGCCCTTTGTCGCCGTTGGTGCTGATTGACCAGACAGTTTCTCGACCACAGATCCCAAGAACTTAAACCCACAAAAAACCATAAAAAATCATCAATAAGGAAAAAGCATGGTAGTAAAGATGATGTATGGAACACTACGAGAGAAAAGAAGAAA
Source organism: Drosera spatulata (assembly GCA_035668315.1). Taxonomy (NCBI): domain Eukaryota; kingdom Viridiplantae; phylum Streptophyta; class Magnoliopsida; order Caryophyllales; family Droseraceae; genus Drosera; species Drosera spatulata. Next base: position 3,562 of record JAOVYX010002783.1, read on the forward strand.
CCAACCTTGAGAGGCGATGGAGGCGCATTAAAAAAGTATAAAGTCTTAAGGAATCTGCCGAAATCCCATCCTTGATTACTTTTAGCAGCACATATTAACCGTCTATATGTTCTTGTGGAGGGATAAGATGACAACAGCTCACAAGTATGAGGAAGTCTAATATAAACGTGAACAATTGGTCTAGGCCACGGAAAAGAAGATGCTTCAATACTTAAAGGAGTCTTAGATAATCCTTTCTTTGGAGAAGAAATATCCTGCATAAAGCGATGACAATATTTGATGTGCCGAAGTGTTGACAATATTTGATGTGCACATGTGAGGGCGCACGACTTCCACTTGATACAGTAACAAAGATGATAAAAAAACATTGATAAACATAATGGCATCACCGATTTCGGGTGAGGGTTGAAAGCAACATCACTAGACAAATTTGCTCAGTATGGATTTCGTCCGATTCTGACAATGTTGGTTGGTTGTGTTCAGAAAGATACAAGAGAGGGGAAAATTATTAGAACAAGGAACATATGTCTCTGATACAATTGACCGTATAACCAATACTACCATTGAGAAAATTCCAGACCATTAAGAATACAAAAGAGAAAAGAGAGCAACAAAAATCTCAGTAGATAATGAAGTAACTTCAACTCTAGGGAACAATTGAGAGAACCAATCAAATGTAAAGGGGATCCATATCCGAAGTTCTGCTGAGTTCAGTTTCTTTGGGGCAAGAAAGTGATGAGACAGACATCGTGACAAAGCGGCTAAGGAGAAAAGGGCGATAGGATAGAAAGAATAATACCTTGAAGTTTGGACGCAACAAGGCGCAGTGACAAACAGTGAAAGTGGCCGTGGTGCCGCCGGCGGCTGTGACTAGCACCTGCCTCATCCGCGCTTTTCAGAGGTAGAAAATAGAAATAAAGAGCTTGAGGAAAGAGAACGAAAAGATAGGGTTATCCGTTTTTTGTTTTTTTTTTTTTTTTAAATTGTGACTCAATTCTCGCATACAAACATTCTAACATTGGGTAGAGATGGCCCTAAGATCCATTCATGTGACACTCTGAGGCATAGTCCGTCGTTTCATGGGCCGTTTTATTTACCTCGTGAGCTGAGCAATCAAAGTTAATTATATTATGTAAGAGAGAGATGTTATTTTTTATTAATCCTCTAATTTATGATCTGTCTGGTGATCAATTTTTTAATATTTTAATCAAAAATTAATTATATCATGTAAAAGAGAGATGTTATCCTTTATTAATCCTCTAGTTTATGATGTGATCGGTGTTTTAATATTTTAATCAACAATTAATAGTCATTTTCCAACACAATCCATTTCATGCTATGTGAAATTACATACACTATCCCTTCTCAAATTGCGAGAGCTTTTCCTTCTAATGTATTCATCTCCCCTGCTACACATCTCCCAGAGACTTCACATATCAATTCATAATGATTCCTCGTTATAGTCGTGTGACATACTCCACCACTTATCTTGGAGCAACGTGATGTTTTGTTTGGATGCAAAATGATCTTTTGATGAAGGTAAAATAACATAAATTTTTTTTGAATTATTAAACAATGATATTTTTATTAATTTTTTTTAGATAATGTTTTATGTCAAAACAATTCAATTTACCTTCAAAATCAGTGAAAAATATACATATGGTTTTTTTATGAATTTCTTTAAGACGATTTCGTATCAAAATAATATGATTTTATTTGACAACATAGGGGTTAAACGTATATTTTTAAACTTGATGGGATCATGTGTCACAACTGAATACTTTAAAAGGATTAAATATTATATTTTCTTTGACAAATTGATGCAATTTGGTTATGCAAGTGGTCCACAATAAGGACGTTTTCTTTTACTCAGGGTTTATTTGGCTATAACTAAAATTGATCAAAATCAGTTAGAATTTTAATCAATTTTTTTCAAATCATATGAAACTGATTTTCTCTCTTAATTGAGATTGAAAATTGTCTTTTAATAAATCAAAATAACTTTAAGTTATTCTTTTATCAAATATCAAACTATTTATTATAAAATTACAATCAAGTGTAACTTATCATCATCAATCATAAGTATCTATACATAATTTCTGTTAGAAATGTGTAATCCATCTACTTATATAGAAATTGATCAACAAAACTTTAACGTAGGACATATTCATAGTTAATTACTTAGGTCGATAAATAGAATATTTAAATGCAGTCTAGGAAACATGCAGCACAACAATAGATGATCACAATTGAAAGATCAATGTGGATCACCTAGATACACTCTACATCAAAGAGTTCTAGATAAGTAAGTGAGATGAATATAACAGCAAACATTACAAGAAAACACTGTAATAACGACGAAGCTGTTCTTCCGTTGTCGCTAATAAGCGACAGATTTTACAAATTACGTCGCTAAGTATAATTTACGACGAAAATAATTTGTAGTCGCAAATCAGTGACGAACAGGAACTTGCTGTTACAAATCTACTACGAATATCCTTGTGCTATCACAAACTAGCGATAGACACAATAATTCTGTCGTAAACCTTGAAACCTAAAATCAGACTCTCATTCGATTTTTCCTATTTTCTTTTTCCATTCACACATCCATTCTCCGTCAACTGTCACAGCCGTCCCAGTCTTCCCCCACCAACGACGTCGTTGCGTCCCACTGCCACAACTGTCTTCCCCCACCACCCTTCCTCACCTCGCACCACCTCCACCACAGCCGCTATAGCCTTGTCCCCTTCCCTCTTCTACACATGGGCGTCACCACTGGAGCCGGCCATCATCACTATGGAATCTGGCTTGACCACCGGAGCTGGACCTCACCACCACCCTATGCCACCATCATCATACCTCACCATCACACCATTACTTGCACATAGCAATTTTTAAACTTTAAAATTTTATTTATTTAATTATTTTTTTTTGGTTGTTGGTTTGATTTGTTATTGAAGGTCGATTGTTGAGTTGTTGATTATGATTAATTATTGGAGGTTGGTTTGATGATTGAAGTTGATTTGTAGAGATCGAGAGTGTGTCTCGGTCAGGGATGGTTGATTTGTTGATTGGGTTGATTATGTTGAACTTGTGAAATTATATATTATTTTGGTGATTAAAATCGATAACTTGGAGCTTGACACCATTTTGTAGCTAGATCTAAAGCACTAAAGGTGTAATAATGGATTAACGTGTGCTATAATCACGAATTAGTGTGTGCTGTAATATCAAATGAATAAATTTTTAAAAAACTACCCTTGTGTTTAAGTACATTGGAACAACATATGTACTAACAACATAAAATGATCGTGTAGATCTGCTAATTAGTTGATACTTTATAAAATGGAATGACCTCCAAAATTTCATATAGATAAAAATTTGGACTACTTTGAATGAGTGTAATGACCTAAATAAATTAGTCTATAATTTTTTAATATATTTTTTTGGGTATGAAATTAGTCTTTAATTTTTTATGTATTGATTTATGATTACTCTATTTTTATAAAATTATTATGGAATTTTGGACAACTTTGGATTTCATTATACTTTTGAAAGAGATAGTGGAGTTGCAATTTATTGGGATACTATAAGTGAAAGTGAAAGTGAAAGTGAGGATTTATTTGTTATAGAACTAAAATTAAGTGAATGTAGCGATTTATGAGCAATGTATTTCACATGGATCATGTTTTAATGGATAGAAATATGGGATCGGATTTATCATGATTTTATGATAGATCTTGGATGTATGAACGATTTGTTGATGGTTATTTGAACACCATGTTTGCTAGAAACGTAAAAAAGTTTATGAACTTCGTTCTTGAGAACCAGATTTTTCAACTATTACGGATATTTAAGATGCCCTTGTGTCAAATGCCATAATAGGACATATCAAACGGCGGATGAAGAGATAGTGCACTTGTATGAGCGGGGTTTTATGTCCAACTCCTGGATATAGATGCAACAGGGTGAGACTGAGTAAGGGGAAGCCTCAAGAATGATGCGTTCAAATCCATATGAGGATATGGTTGTGGATGGGTTTGGGCCTGATGATTTTGGGGATGTAGATCATGAAACGGTGGATGCTTTTGATAACAGTTCGTCGTCTACTTGTATGCCTTTGTTGATATGTCGAATGCTGCTTGGGAGCCTTTATATCCTGGTTATAGAGTGTCCCCATTGGAGGCTGCTTTCAAGTTGTTGAAAATCAAGTGTGAGTACAATATACCGCACAGGACGACCAATGTTATTACGGCGTTGTTGAAAGACATTTGTCCGAACGACAATGTGATGACGGCAATGTGATGAAAGGCATTGTACTCAACCAACTGACTGATGAGAGGCATCCATCTTCCTGTTAAGAAGATAGATGCATGTCCTAATGGTTGCATGTTGTTCTGAAAGGATGCAGAGAACTTGGAGATGTGTTCTAACTGTGGGGCATAAAGGTACATGGACAATCTTAGGGGCAAGAAGCACATTGGTCATAAGGTGCTACGATACTTTTCCATCACCTCACAGCGTTTGTATGCAACAAAGAGCACAGATGAAGCAATGTCTTGGCACGCCAGTAACCGAAATTTTGAGGACGTGATGTCGCATCCCTTGTACAGTGAAACTTGGAAGCATTTGGATAAGAAGTTTTCTTAATTCTCTACTGAACCTCGGAACGTTCGTTTGGGTTTATGCACCAATGGGTTTGCTCCTTTTGGAAAATTTAGGGCTGAGTACTAAGTGTTTTTTTAAGATTGTAACTCTTGATATTTTTTTTCCTTAACTTATTGAATTTTTTTCAATCAAATAGTTAGTGTCCAAGTTATAAACGGTTTTCTTTTCTTTTCTTTCTTTCTTTGTTTTTTTTTTTTTTTTTTTTTTTTTTTTTTTTTTTTTTTGCAGGCTCAATACTTCGTAATAGAAAAAGAGTTTATGGATCGATTGTTTGTAAAGACGCAGTCCGGTTCGGAGCCAAGCGAGGAGGAGATTAGTGACACACAGAGCCAGACATACCTCCAGGCGGTTGGGTGCAAGAAAGGATGCGTGTATGGTCTTGGGTCCGTCAGCTCTATGTTCTACTCGAATGACACACTATTCTAGAGTAAAAAGTAGCCTTTCTCGGGTAAATCGGTATGAGATCGCCAAGTTGAAGGAGAGCAATACGGTGTTGACAGCACGCATTAATGAGCTATCATAGTTGGTCCATAGGCTCTCGCAGAAGGATCAGTACAATAGCAACCTGCTTAATTAACCTCCTCACCATCCTCGTGATCCATCGTCCCCCCCGGTGCGGCAGAGCAAACCACTGCATTTTAAGCTTTGATTTTTGTATCTTTTGAATTTTTGTTGGATATTTTGGTTATTCGGACAATAGTGTCGTATAACTTGTCTAATTACGACTTAAATATCGATGTCGGATTTTTTTGTATTGCATGCTCGTTTGTAACCCAAAATATGCATTTTGGTTGTTTGATTGTATGTATACAGTAGACGAGCTCGATTTTCAACAAATTATTTTCCCAGAAAATCAGTTTTGCGACAGAAGAAGACATCTCCGTCGCAAATTAGAGACTATCTTCGTCGCAAAATGTGCCAGCCCAAGATTAAGGGTTTGCTACGGACAACCTATTCTGTTGCAAATTAGGGACTAACTTTTGTTAACATTCAGTCCGTTGCAAACTTGCTAGATAAAGGGTTTGCGACTAACGTTGTTTCTGTTGCAATTTAACGACGACCAACTAAATTCCGTCGCTAAATCTATTTGCGACTAAGAAATTTGCGACCAACTAAATAGACAGGATTTTTATAATGAAAAGATCAAAAATCTGTTAGGATCTAGGATTGAAGTCTCAATATCAATGTCATGTCACAATGTAGCAGACTGGGGTGCAACAGAGTTGGCTTGCAGCAAAGACAGAAGCGTAGCCTGGGTAATGCAATAGAGCCGGCTGATAAATGGAAAGGGATTAAACAAAAATTTGTCTACATATTATTGAAAATAACATGATAAAAAATTATATTCATAAAAAAATCCAAATCCTAAATCATAGAAAAAATCGAACCATTGGATCGAAAATCCAATGATCCAGATCCCAACTGCATTGATGCTGTTGAAAATCCAACAGCCATGGTTCCCAATCCGGAGCAATAGTCCAGAAGATTTTTTTTCTTTTTTGCATTAAAAATTTTAAATCACCTAAAAAATCTAAATCATTGGATTGATAATCCAACGATCTAGATGCTCCATAGCACATCAATAACAGTGGATCCAATACCACCCATTTCTAAGGATTATGGGGAGAAGAAACTATTATCAATTACAGTATGTTAGTCTAGTCTAGTTTAATAATTAATTAAATATTATTTTTTTCGTTTTAATTTAGATACAATCATTTAGTATGATATGCATATCAATATAAACTTTGACACACGTGTAACGACGATCAAATATATTTTCTGTAAATTTATCATAAAACATCAATGATGATATAAGTTATATAGTTCAACCTAATACATGTTGTGGGATGATCAAACGTAATTTAACATATAAATAAAACTTATATATATATAATATAAAATATATATGTGTTGTAATTAAAATGAGACGACGACATTATAAATCGAAAGGCCGATTGATTACTCGTCGTTCGTGCATCGTGCTCAAGATTTGCAGTTTTAGTATATGTAGGCTATCATTATCATTATTCGGAGGCAAGAATACTAAGTCCACTAGTGCGACAAAGACAAGGGAAGAGACGGATGCTGCTATGGTGCTACCCGCAGCGAGGAGGAGAGCCATAGGATAGATTGAAAGAGAGAGAAAAGAGGGGACAAACCGTAGATTTGCAATCCAGCTGCTATTAGATTCAAATTCGATTACTGGAGTTCAAATTTTTTTGAGCCAAGGTCAGTTAATTTCTCCTTTTTGCTTCCTTTTCCAAGGATTTTCGTGTTGTGTATCAACCGGGTAAATTGATAGGGGATAGTTGATCTGGTGATTTCAGGCGGTTGAGGCTTGCGTTTATTAATGTGAGGAACTTCTTCTCTCGATTGGCTTTGTCTTCCCTCAATAAATCATTTGATCATATTGATTTCGCTTTTTAACAATTGGATAGCGTTCTTCTCGTGCAGATCTTTTGTAATCTGTGAAGAAGAGATTCCCTCCATTTCTTTTTTCACATCCTGAAATTCGGAAGCTGTGTAGGCCGTGAAAGGTGTATATTGGTCAGAATGATGTCCAGATCGTATACCAATCTATTGGATCTGGCTTCTGGTAATTTCCCTGTGACGTTGCGCGAGAAGAAGCGTCTTCCTCGGGTGATGACTGTTGCCGGTGTCATATCTGAGCTTGACGATGATCAGGCAAATAGTGTCTCGTCAGATGTCCCTTCTTCGGTTGTTCAGGATCGTGTTATCATCGTAGCTAACCAGTTGCCTGTGAAAGCCAAGCGTAGGCTGGACAATAAAGGGTGGAATTTTAGCTGGGATGATGATTCCTTGCTGCTACAGCTCAAGGATGGTCTCCCAGAGGATATAGAGGTTATTTATGTCGGATCTTTGAGGGTTGATGTGGATGTCGAAGAACAAGATGATGTGTCACAGGTTTTGCTGGAGAGATTCAAGTCTGTTCCTGCATTCCTGCCACCAGACATTCACAACAAGTTCTACCATGGCTTTTGCAAGAATCATCTTTGGCCCCTTTTCCATTATATGCTGCCATTTTCTGCCAGCCATGGAGGCCGCTTTGATCGCTCTTTGTGGGAGGCGTACGTTGCAGCCAACAAGATCTTCTCGCAGAGGGTGATTGAGGTGATAAACCCCGAAGACGACTATGTATGGATACATGACTACCATCTAATGGTGCTGCCCACTTTTCTCAGAAGGCGTTTCATCAAACTGAGAATGGGTTTTTTCCTCCATTGCCCTTTTCCTTCTTCAGAG
>JAOVYX010002784.1:0-70973 GCA_035668315.1 Drosera spatulata
ATATTGTATCGTTTGATTACTGAAGCTCGTACTTAACTTTTCAGGTCGTCCCAAACTAGATAGTACTCACCAAAACTATGGAGTCTTTTTATTTTTTTTTAGTTTCTTCATTAGCTAGCGATGAAGGGGATTTCTTTTTGAGAAGTTGCCTTGGTGCTCTATACCATCTCTTTTGTTGCAGTCAGTTTCCATCTCAACATCTTCCCGTTCTACCCTCTCCATGATCCTCGAATTCCATATCCTTCACGGTTTCACAATTCCGAGGAAGCTGCGTTGCTAAAACTCCGTCGGGCAATGAATGCTCCACCAAATCCTGAAAAACCGTGAGCTCGTTGTTCTTCTTTCGGTTCTTCCTTCATCTTTTCCATGCCACCAACGGGACGATTGAAGATCAATGTCGATACGGCAAACAAAACTCAAACGGTGGTGTGCCTGGGCACGATAATCAAGGATGGCCGAGGTGAGATCCAACTAGTTGCCTGTCGTAAATTACATTTATCTGTGGAACCGATCGTTGGCGAAGCTCTGGCTGTACGCTTTGGCCTGGAACTGTCAAAGACGTCAGGCATGGGACGAGTAACCATGGAGTCAGACTGCCAAACAGTGGTGGGTATGATCGAGCGAAGAAGTGCTGATTTGTCATTGCGTGGCGGCGTGGTCCAAGATTGTTTACTTCTATTCGATAAGTTTAGGGAAGCAAATTGCTCGTGAATTCGGTGTGATGCTAATCGAGCCAGTCATATGTTAGCGCTCTTGAATCTGACTTTGTATATGATTCGCGATCGTGCCTTGTCTTACATCCGCAACCTATGTAATGTTGGCAAACAACAATAAAACTTTGCCCACAATAGGCTTTATTTAATAAAAACGGAAAAGATAAATATTGTTTTTGTGTGTCAACTAGAATTGAAAGAAGAATGAGATAAGAGACGAACCTAACATTACATTCATAAAATAAATATATAGGATAGAGGGAATAATGTCTTCGGCCAGACAAATTTAAAAAATTTAATTTTTTTTGGACGGTGAGAGTTTATAAAAGATGAGGACTGATATTATTGTCAAAATGCTGGGTCGGGTCGGATTACAGTCCGGGCTTCGTAGTCCGGCACTGTTGCTCGGACGGGCCGGTCGGGCCAGTAGGCCTTGGTCGGACGGGCCTCATGGGCTTTGTCCCCGGTGGATCCAAGTCCGACCTGACCCATGGTCCGGGCATCCGGTTGATCGAACGGGTCGGACTTTTATCCGTCCGGCTCGGTCAACAGTAACCCATTTTTAAAAAAGAATCAGTAGAAATTGATGACGATTTTTGAAAAACGTCAACGTTTTTGGTGTTTTTCTACGCACAATAAGGATAGAAAGGTTGGTATTTCATATCTGAGAAAATCGATGACGGTTTTCTGGAACCATTGATCTTTTTTGCTAAAACGTCAACGTTTTCTGAAAACCGTCACCAGTTTCGAAGGGCTGAGAGAAGGTTTTTTCTCTGTGAAAAACGTTGACGTTTTTAGATAAACTTATGACAGTTTTATAATAACCATTGACATTTCTGGAAAAACGTGAACGGAATTTTGATGTGAAAGTTAATTCCGAACGGCTCTTTTCAAGAAAAATGATCAAAATATCCTTTCCAACAATTATATAACGGCTATATTTAGGGGCATATATGTCCAATAAATGTAGTCATGCTATTCTATAAATAAAGTTTTATCCAATCAATAATAACTACACATTCCAAGCAAATCATTCATTGTCTATTTCATATTCATCAAAGAAAATCTCATTTCTTCATTACTTCCGTCCTAATCTTGAAGTTCACAAAATACATCTCATTTACTAGTGATGAAAAAGCCTTGAAGTTGTGCCATCAAACCGGATTGGAGAAGTGTCAAAGCTTAACTCTTGAAGGATCCAAAATCCAATAACCCGTAAATGGGCTTTGTTTTTAGTAAGATCTTTTTTTCATTATTTGAATACTTTTTTACTTAAAACTTAGACAATGGCATCTTCATCGCATCCTTTTGATGACCTACATGTTTTTAACACCTTAGATAATGAGGAGAGATTTATCCCCAAGGACTTGGATGTCCAATCCACGGTTCCACCTCTTGTTGATCCGGAATCCCAACCTTCGGTAGAAACGGAAGGATCTAATACACCTAGTGTTTCTACGGGATGGAAACAATCCCAGTGTTGGTTATATTTTGATAAGATTTTAAAAGATGGTAGGTTGTGGAAGGATAAATGTAAAAATTATGGTAAGATATTCACCGCGGACAAAGGTAACAGCCACTTAAATAGGCATTGGCCGAATTGTCCAGCTAGTAAAGCAAATATTGAGAAAGGTCAATTACAATTGAATAATCAAGGTGGTTTATGGAATTATGAACAAAAAAAACAACGTGAGTATTTGGCCGAGTTTATTGTTCATAATGAATTACCTTGGAGTTTTGCCGATAATCCAAAATTTACTAGATATGTACAAAATGGATTACAACCACTTTACGAAAGAAATCATATGAACACTATTAGAAGTGATGCATTGCGGCTTTACGTGGAAAAGAGGAAGGCCTTGATTAAGTTTTTTGAAACATTTGAAGGTAGTATTTCATTGATATCCGATGTATGGACTACTAGTTTTTCTATACCATATATATGTGTTACCGCACATTGGATTGATAATGATTTTATTATTAACAAACGTATCATTGCATTTAGATTGTTTGCATATCCACTTACATCCGTCGAAATCTATCAAGTGATCATGAGTATATTGCGTGAATTCAAAATTGTCAATAAAATTTTATGTATTTCATTTGATAACGCTTCTAACAATAATGGTACGGTGGATGATTTGAAGTTACAATTGAGGCCCATTTGTGATGGCATTTTGTTTCATATTAGATGTGTGTGTCATGTGACTAACTTGATTGTGAAAGATGGATTGGGTGATAAAGTCTTTTTGACTCCATATGTTCAATATGTACAAAATATTATATTGTTTGCAAATAGTGGTGGAAAAAGATTACAGGCATTCAAGGGGAGGTGTCGCGCAATGAATGTGTCGTACATGAAACCAATTCTAGATGTCCAACATCGATGGAACTCGACTTTTTTGATGTTGCAGCGAGTTATTGAGTTCAAGGAGGTATATACCGAATTCTTAAGGTATGAATGACCCGAGAGAAGATCAAACGAAGAATGTTGGTATGTTTTGAAAGGTTTGATGAACATAGTAAGAGTTTTTATGTTGCAACAAATGACTTGTCCGGTGTTTATTACTCTGCTTCTCATTTAGTTCTTGAACACTTAGCGAAAATTGAAAAAACTTTTCATGACAATAAGGATATATCTATTTTGGCCGTTGTGGTTGCAAACATGGAAGTTAAATTTCAAAAATACTATGAAGATATCCCTTCCATTTTTTTAATAGCATGTGCTTTAGATCTACTAATCAAGTGTGAAGAAATTGAAGGAATCTTAGAGGACATAGATAAGCACTTAAACATAGAGGATAGTACTAAAATTGAAGATTTTAGACATGCAATGAATGCAGTGTATAGACATTATGATTCAAAATATGGTAGAACTCTAATTGTTGATCCAAGTTCTCAAGGTGAATCATCTTCCCATGGTAGTAGTAGGGAAGCAAGATTGAAGGGTATTCTTAAGAGGAAAAAAACTAGTCATACCCCATCATCTTTTAATGAATTAAGTTTATATATAAATAATGATTTTCTAAATTTTTTAACATCCGAGCAAATCGAGCATTTTGACATTTTGATGTGGTGGAGAGTATCGGGTATTCATTATCCAATTTTGAGAAACATGGCACGGGATTTGTTATGTGCACAACCTTCAACGGTGGCTTCCGAGTCTTGTTTTTTCGCAAGTGGGAGGGTGCTTGATGATAGAAAAAGCCGTCTATGCCCATAATCATTGGAGTGTTTGATTTGTTGGAAGGACTGCCTTGATGTCAAGTATCGTAAACAAGACAAGAAGGAGGAGGAGCGACAAACACATTCTGATGGGAGCATGGAAGAGATGAATGAGGCCATTCAAAATCTAGAGTAGATGATTTGTGCTAATTTGTGCTTTTTTCTTTCTCCACTTGAGGTAAGGTTTATGTCCCCCTCGTTTTGTAATATTTATAGATATCAATAAAATGTCAAGGTCTCGCTCAGGACCTATATAAGTTTGGGCTTAGTCGATGTACGATAATATTGTTCAATACATTTGTGATCAAGTATCTATTGTGCAGAACACATGAAAAACGGCAACGGTTCTTAAAAATCGTTGATGACTTTTGTGAAAACTTTGTGTATTTTTTGAACAGAACGCTGGTTTTTGAAAACATGCAAAACCGGCAACGGTTTTTATAAACCGTTGACGTTTTCTGTGAAAACTTTGTGCAACTTTTGGGCAAAAGGCTGAGGTTTTTGAAAACCTAAAATTTTTGTAGACAATGGTGCATTTTTTGGACAGAACGCTGAGGTTTTTGAAAACCTGAAAACCGTTAACGGTTCTTAAAAACCGTTGATGTTTTTTGTGAAAACTTTGCGCATCTTTTGGACATAACGCTGGAGTTTTTGAAAAGTTGAAAACCGACAACGGTTCTTAAAAATCGTTGAAGTTTTTTTTCCAGAAACTGGTTTACTTCCCCCAAACCGGCCACGGTTTCTCTACTCTCTCTTCTATCCTCTCAAATCGCCGAAACTCTAATCCATCTAACTTCACTTCCTCAACCAAATTTGCCTCAATTTTTGTCAAATTTCACTCCCTCTACTCCATTACACTCATTCCCAACTCGATTCCTCAACAAAAACACATCGAAATCCGAAGTCTACACCCAAATTCGTGAAACCCTAACTTCAACCATTACACCATGTATCTCCTTCAATGCATGTTAATCTTTGTTCTTACATCCATGACGATAGAAAAAAGGGATAAGAACAACAGGGGATGAAGATTTCGGTGAGAGCGATGGTAGTTCATCTTCGAGTACAACTCCACCCACTTCACCTCGACAACCACGACGTAATCCGGGGAGAGCTACAAGGGATGTGGACAAAGACAAAGTGGTTGCGCCCTTCAAGCCACCGCGTGTGAAGATGATGGCACGAAGAAAACCTGGTGCATTGAGGATTGATCCGGATCGTCGCCCCAACATTCCTCCACCTCCAACTCTACCTCCAACTCCAATGCTAATGGTGGAGGAGGTCTGGGAGGATGCTCAACCATAACCAACGATAACCAATGTTCGTTTATCCGACTTTATTTTCGATCAATATAGTAATGTGTATCGCTCTCAATTAGTGAAGAAAATCCAATATGGTTGTGTTGTGGATCTGGGTTGGTTTGAGAGTAACCACTTTGGGAGGTTGAAGGTTTGGCTTGAGGCGCAAGGGTGGGGTGACTTGGTGACGAACCGAAACACAAGGTGTTATCCGGATGTTGTGTGTTTGTTTTATGTGCATTTTCAAATAGATAAGAGACAATTTATGCATTTCACGAGTTATGTAAGGGGGAGGAGGATTGTGTTAAATCCGGAGGTGGTTGGTAAAGCCTTGGGAATTCCTTATGAAGGAATTGTCGAGGCAAAGCAAAATTGTTGGGAGATGGTTCAAGGCTTCAATACAAAGCAAGCTTGTGAGGAGTTGTTGAAATGTCGGGTGACAAAGTTCTATACTTTTCATGCAAATGAATTAGATCGCGAGATGAGACTTCTTCATCATGTTATTAGGCAATGGTTGAAAGGAAAGACGGAAGGGATGGATGTCGCCACAAGAAATGAAATTCTCCTCATGTATGCTATGGCAAAACAATTGAAGATAAACCTTCCATATTTTCTTCTTTATCAAATGGAGAAATGTGCTAAGGACAAGAACCGGTCTCTTGCGTTCGGGAATTACATTTCTCGTATTGTGGAATACCTTAATGTGCTTGACCTTAGTTTAGAGACGAATGTCATTGATGGCTCTTTCAAGATCTTGGGTTCTAATGAGCATATGATAACCTTAAAGTGCTCTTTGAACTCTACCACCGGATTTTGGGAGCTTTAACGAGAGCGAACCGTCACCAAGAAGCAAATGAAGCATTCTAAGACTTCGGGGTGTGATCTTGAAGGTGTTAGAGCAAAATGGAGGGCAACGGAGACCACTACTCAACAACATCATGGTGATGAAGATCAAATGTAGTATGATCCTTTTCATGTGAGTCCTCCCTCTTCTTCATTTGTGGAGTATGATCCGTATAGTATTTCTTATTTTTCGGATGAGGAATGTGGACATTGTGATGCCATGGTGAATAGCATGGCCGACATGTCTACCAACATTTCGGAATTTCGACAAGAAGTGCACAACCTCCAACAATCTTATGGGATATTGGAGGATAGTCACAATGAGACGCCCTATTACATGAGATAATGGGCGTTCGTAAACAACATTCCTCCTCCACCACCTCGAGTGTTCCTCCTCCCTCGATTTATATTCCTCCCTCACCGCCACCGCATTCAAGTACGGAAACTATGCCATGTGATACCATGAACGAGGACCGTTGATGATTGTATCTGTTTATGTTTATCAGTTTATTCCCTCTACTTCGAAGACTTGTATCTAAGTTTGTTTGGATATTTCGGATGTTGCATTGTTGTTTGAATATTTGGATATTTCGGATGTTATTTGGATATTTGTATACTTGGGATATTGTTTGACATATTTGATTCAATGTTTAAGCCTTTTTCATGATTTTGGTGTAAGGGTTGTGTCAAGTATCAATATATATGGTAAAGCGCAGGTTGAAGGTTTTGGTAGTCTATGAAGCATGTTCTGTTTTTTTGCCTACAAACTAAAAAACCGTGATCGATTCCTGAAAAACGGCAATGTTTTTTTACTCTAAAAAAATTGAGAGCAGTGCTTTTCATATTCACAAAAAAAGGTCAGCGGTTTCTATAAAAACGTCAACGATTTTAGACAACCGTCACCGATTTTAGAAAAAACGTCAACGGTTTGTCCAAAACTTTGAGTACATAAACATTGGATAAAAATAACCAAATGAACACATAGAAAACGTCAACGTTTTATGATAAACGTCACCGGTTTTCTCTATATATTTTATATTCTCTATACTTTTCACTGGTCGGGTTAAAATCCGTCCGATGGACCGTCCGTCCACCGGGCCGGATCAAGTCCGGATCATGGTCTGATCAGGCCGGACAAGCCAAGTTCAAAACCGGTATCCGATCCGACCCTTGTTCATGGGGTGGGCTTCGAAAAACCCGTCCGACATCCATTGTGTCGGGCCAGGCCCGAATCAGACACGAACGGATCCGACCGGACGGACGGATCGGGCCGCATTTTGACAACACTAACTGGATTAGGTTCCCATCGTCCGTATTGCATCCGTCGAAGTGTCCACTAGTCTTCCCTGCGACCAATGACTCAGTCCCATAAGTATAGTTAATTTTAAAAAATGCTCCCTTCATCTTATGTTCAAGATAATATTTTTTTTATTTGGATCATCCCTAATATAATCAATATATTATATTTAATATCTTTTTAATATAAAAAAATCAAAATAAATCATCATCTGTTATCGTACATTTATTATCTTCTTTCTCATTTTTTTTTCTAAACCTCACTTATACCTCACTATCACTGAAAAAAATACTCTTTCTTCGTCAAATTCCACAAAAATTCAACACACACACATAAAGACACGTGCCGGATCAAACTTCGTTATATTTTGAGACAGAGGTAGTATGTATTATTGAAATAGGTCCAATGCGTATTAATATGAGTATTTTTTCTAAAATTATCTATGTATTTTATATTATTCAATTAATTGACATATTTTTGTTATTTTTTTTCTTGTATTATATTATCTCCGTCCCATAAAAAACGCGACGTTGATTTAGGTAAACGATAAAATTATTCAAGTTATAAATCGCTGACGTAATAATCAAAATTATCGTGAAAAGATAATAATAATTTAAGTTATATATTTTAACTCTGAATCAATGACGTAAATTTTTTACGTAAGTAACACGAATAATAAAAATCTTCAAAATATATATTGAATAATATAATAATAATTTAATATTATATTTTTTATGGGATAAAAAGAATACTGACTATGCCCGTACGTAATGAACCGACTGTTACATGTTTATTCGTTCAATCCATCACATGCAAAAATATCAACTGCTTACATCACACAATCCCCAAAGTCCAATTAGAGATTCAGTTCTCTGTAGTCCTCCAAAATATTCAAAATCAACTCACCATTGTTGCAACTACGCCCCAGCCTACCCCTCCTCTCCTTTCCATATCTTCCCTTTATTTCTCTGTTATTACTCTGAGCCCCCCATTGCTGTTTCTGCTTCAATTGAAACAGCTTCTGGGACCTCTCTGCTTTCCTCTAGTCTCATCTGGTTCGTCCTCTGTTCTCTGATGTGATTATGCGAATATGAGCTTGATGTGTGCGAGTGATGGATTTTTGGTCCTGGACTGAATACCCTTTTGGTTTTAGAAGGTTGTTGTGTAATTTGGGCAATTGGGTTTTGATTTTGATTTGGAAAGTTGCATTTTTATTTTTATTTTTGGGTACAAAAAAGTTGCATTTTTTATTAGGGTAGTAATTGTGGGTGATCGATGTTTTTTGTTGTTGTTTCTAATGATGATGATGGTTTTGGGTTCTTTTTTGCAATTGGTTTTGATTTTTGATTCGGAAATGCTAATAGATGTGTGGGGTTTTGGTTTTGATGATTTTGTTGTTGCTGAGGATGATGACGGTTTTTGTGGTTTCTTTCCTATTTAAGTTAATTGGTTTTTTGCTTTATGGTCAGAAAGTTGTATTTTTGAGAATTCTTCAGTAAATTCATTGGTAATTTGGTCTCGATTGAATGGGTGTAATCCACCGCGCACACAATGCCGAAGTGGAATTCATGTATTGTGCAATATGTCTAAAGATTTGAAGGATAGAAGATGAATATATTGGTCACTAATCTGTAAGCTCGTAACCACCTCTCGAGCCTTTGATCCTGATGCTGAAGTTTTGTTTTGTGGCGCCTTATCTTCTTTATGGCCGATCTTGTCCAGGCCCTCAGTTTTAGAAGGCTGTTATAAGGTTCTTGAACCTTGACCACAATGTTGTCGTCTGGCTAGTTAGATCTTTCATTTTTTAGATTTTTTCCTTTTCAGTTTTCAGAGGGGTCGTGTTCCAGAGTCTGAATCTGAGTAGACCAATATAAACTTGACAAACCAGGAGCTAGTTCCGGGTTTAATTTGCTACAGTACTACCAGTTCAAAGGGCATCATATTGAGGTACTGTCCCACCCCTTCTATCACTGTGTTAAGTAATGATCAAGTCTCATTTTGATATTTGAGTAGACATTTTATCGGTGAGCTAAACATGGACTTTTCGGGCTTCCTATGCTTTCAAATTGGCATGATAGATGGTGTATAACCAAGAGGAGAGATCTCTTTGTCATCTCTGTTGCTATTTGCTGTTGGCTCTGCGATATTGCTTACCGAAAAGATATCGCTGCCTCGTACAGGCACTAACTAGCAGAGATATCAGAGATGATTGTGGCATCTAGATGCTCTCAGAAAGCCATGAAGACACTGATCTTAAATCTGGTGGCGTTGGTTTTCAAAATGATGTATGTAAGTGTTTAGTATAGAAACTAAAAACATTGGATTTGAATTATGTTCAAAGTCAACCGAATTGGGTGTGCTCCATGAAGCTGCTACTCGAATGGGGAGGATAGTTGGGCGAAGGTTGGAGTGTGTAGCCTCCTGGGGCAAGGTTGGAGTGTGTAGCCTCCTGGGGCACCATTCTTTCTTGCTTGTTGTTTCAGTGGTCTGGAAGTTCATATTGTGTTTTCAGTAGTTCAGTTTCCATTTAGATTACCATGTAATGTCGTCTCCATTGGGATGCATCTTCTTCTGTTTGCAGGAACAATGCCAGAAAAGATAACAGCTGAGAATCTTTTAAATAACATAATGGAATCAATCAGCGACAATGTTTCTAACAAGAATTTGCAGGAAGACATATCGAATGCGGTCAATTCCCAGGTTAATCGACTTTTTGGACGTCAAAAACCAATTCATAAGCTTTTGGGAGGTGGAAAATGTGAGCATGTCCTCTTTCTCTCCCTTTCCCCCTCTCGTGTTTGTCTGGTTCTCGATCTATTTACGATTGTTTCTCTGCTCTACTTGACTTTACAGCGGCTGATGTCTTGTTGTGGAGGAACAAGAAGATCTCTAGCGGTGTTCTTGCTGTTGCTACAGCTGTCTGGGTTCTGTTTGAATGGCTTGACTACCATTTTCTATCCATCGTTTGTTTTCTTCTTGCAATTAGCTTGGTAGTGCAATTTGTTTGGTCTAATGCTTCAGGATTTGTTAACAGGTTATTGGACTTTGCCATGACTTAAAGTCTCAATTCTTGTAAAGAATGTGCATCTCCTCTGGCTAACGCTAAACATTTTGGTTGTAATAGGTCACCGCCTCGCCTCACACTCCCGAATCACCTGTTTCACGATATTGCTGTTTCAGTTGGCACTGAGGTCAACAAAACTTTGGCATTACTCCAGGATCTTGCATTGGGTGGAAACTTGAAGCACTTTCTAGCGGTATTATTTTGTCTTTCTTTCTCGCTTTTTCCTTGAGAATGATACTAGCCTGCTATAGAGCTGCCCTATGTTAGGCATTGCTTAGAACACTAATACGATTTCATATGACCTTCACTTTGTAAATTCTTTGTTCTTTATCTTCAACCAGCAAATCTAATTAAACGCTTTCTTCAGGTTGTTGGTGTCTTGATTGTTGTTTCTATAATCAGCAGCTGGTGCAATTTCCTGAGTATTCTTTATATCAGTAAGTCTTTTTTTTTTTTTTCTTCTTCTTCTTTTTTTTGGTTGTTGATAAAATTGGTAAGTCATGTTTCATGACCCCTGAACCATTTGTTTGATTTGATCTCGTTTACAGTTGGAGGGTTTGCTTGTACAGATGACTTAGGTTTGCCTTTAGCAAACATAATTTATCTTTAGCATTCTTGATTAAACTGCAGCTTTGCATGATGAGCAAGAGTCATAAGCCTGGGCATAAGCATCTTGATATTTGCATAATCATGCATATGTAGTGCTCGGTCGACCAAACCTGACAGTACTAGGCTCTCAAACACCCTTGCTCCTTGGCATAGAATGTCATACTGACATGTGGTTAAGTGACGTGGTTTGCAAGAAAGAAGCATATAGTTTTACGATTACTGTTCCTTGAAATGTAACCTTGTTAACTAATTCTGTCGTTGATAGCCATATTCCCTAGATCGCCATCGTGCTGGACCTATTGTGCCTATTGATTTTTTATTGGGGAAACATCAGTTATGTGGCTGATATTAAGGAAACATCTGTCTTACCCCTTCTTTTTTTCTTTTTACCCATTGGTGATATTCTGTGCTGTTACTGGGCACCATGAATTTGGATATGCCGATCTTTCAGGTTTTGTTGCCGCACACATGCTGCCTGTGCTGTATGAGAAACATGAAGACGAGGTAGATAGCTTTGTGGACAATCTGCTTGGCAAAGCGCAACTCCAGTACAAGCATTTCGATACCCGATTCCTCAGCCAAATTCCCACCGCCAAGTTCAGGGGGTACTATAAGTCCGAGTAATCATTAAACTTGTGCTCTCATTCATGTATTCGAATGTACTAAAAACTCCAGTATTTGTAAAGCAATGAATTCAGGACCCCAAATTTAAGCCTAGTCATCCCGCTGGCACTTTACCTTATCATTTGGGTTTTTCGCGACAAGGACTTGGATATTGCTCCTTGCGTAAAATATCTTGTGAGTTTGGTGCTGGTCTTTTAGTTCTTGCAAGGCTTCTCATTTGCAGGTTGCAGATGTCTCAAATATAGTAGGATTAGTTGCTAGTTTGTTAAGAGCCTTGATGCAATGCATGCGTGCCTTCGTGTCCGTACAATGCAAGCTCGGACGTGATCAACACTCTAGAGTTTAACGTTCCATAAGGGGTCAAAAGGTTTTTCTTTCCAAATCGCAAGATTTGAAATTGAGAATTGGTTCAGAAGCAATTGCAGTTTTTTCATCCATATTGGATGAAAATGGATAATGAATTCGCAAGAGTCCTGACCAAAAGGGTTAGACAGGTGATAAGCCACCCTCCCTTCTACTGAAGGTATCAATGATGTCACACCATATGTGCTTAGGATGAAAAAGTCCCTATCGAAGTTTTGAACAACTTTCCCTTGAAGATAAATAACCTAGCATCCACGATGCATTCTTATCTTACGGGTTTTCGCACTGCAAATTGCAAATCTCCTGCAACGGAGGTTGAGCTCTCAGGATTTGGCGCAATGATATGAAAAGTTTACCATCAAATATAGAGAAGCTTGATCCAGACTCCTTTGTACAAGTCTATTGATGAGAAGTCAAGCCAAAAGAGTTATGATTTTGAGGCTCAATAAAATTTCTCTATACAACTTAGCTTATATCATTATATATTTAACGTTTTTTAAAATATTGAGGTTTTTTGAACATATTATGATGCTCATATAATCATAATATCTTTAAAACATTGAGGCTATATAAACATGTTGAGCTCATTAGTTGAAACTTGATTTTACATAAACCATTATAGATGCATAAATACTCAAAGTTGTGTCTAACCATATAACCTATAGTGGTCATTTTTTAAACTCATTGTTACGGAGTTTCCCTCACAAAGGCTGAGAACAAGGATGTGGTCTTGCAATACAAGTGCACCGAAGCTCTTTTGCACTCAAAGCTGCCCCTTTACATCAAGCCACAATCAACCCACGTCAAGAACACACAACAATCACAAAACCCTCAATCAATGGCTTCTTCCCCACAAGCACAACTTTCCCATTTTACTTCACCACCTCACTGTGAAATGCTCAGCATCTGATGGTGGAGTAGGAGTCCCAGGGGAAGATGAACCCCAGCCCCAGGTGAGTCTCTTAATCTATCAGATGGTTTTTTCTTTTGGGTTGTTGTTTGAAACTTGGGTTCTGATTCTGGGGTGTGATTGCTTGTGTTTTCAATGTTCTGTGTGGAGATAGGAAAATGGGAGCTTGAGCTTTTGGGAGAAATGGAAGGTATACTTTCTACTCTCTACGTTTCTTTGGGTTTTGTGGAATTCGGTTATCTTTAGTCACTGATCCTCTAACCCTTTGCGTTCTGCGTGACGAGGAAGGCTTAGTGTGGTGTAATTCTTAGTGAGATGTATAAATTTATGGCTCAAGTAGCTTTCTGTGTAACAGACTTTAGAGGGTTCTTTGTAATCTGGTAACTATGTTAGGTTGCATTTTTGCGTTGCTGGATTATTGTGTTTCTTATTGAACTGAGAGCAATGCAAATAGGTGAAATCTGCAGAGATGAGTAGGAAGCTGGCGAAGTTTGGGCTGGCAGCAGTGCTTGCGTATGGGATTTTTGATGGGATCACTTACACTAGCTTCTTTGTGATGGCTTTCCTTGGCTATGAGAAGAGTACTGGCAAGAACCCTGCTGCTAATATCCAAGCTCTCATCGGGGTACTTCATTCCCATCCCGCAACTTGTTCTTTTTCTTGCTTGATTGTGATTCTCAAAATCTGGTTTGAGTTTTCTTCTGAAAAATCGAAACCTGTATGTTAAACAAATTGGATAGATTTTGGTACTCTCACGTTACGGTGGATGTTTCACACTATACTTTGTCAGTTAGTAATCACTTATACAATATTCATGATTAATTTAGACACTGCCATAGTTTTAAGCTGGCTGGACGTTTGTGACTAGCTCATGAGGCAAAATACTAGTTACCAATTGTACAAGTTTTCAGCTAATGTATGATAAATTAAAATCAAATCTATCATGTTGAGCATTGATTTGTGGCAAAGTACATGTATGGGTGCTTCTGCTGAAAGGGTACTTTGATTTGTTACTCTATTGCTGAAAGCCTGAAACCAGCCGGCAATGCTGAACAGACATATAAAACCCTGAAGCAATGGCTTCCGGGACCAAGTTTTTGCATAGCATTTTATGACGGAATTTAGGGCAAAGTTTTGGGCAATGAAAATTGTTTTAAAACATAGCAGTATTTCGTTTTGTGAGGTAAAGCGGAAGCTCATGATAGATCTGTCTTCTTTCCAAGACTGAAAGAACATTATGTAGGATAATATTGGCAATGAAACGATATTAAGAGTGAAAAATAACTTATTCTCAGGGTGGTCAATTGTGTGCTTCTGTTTTGATCGTACTCAACCATATAGTCACTCATTGTTTTCTAAAAAACACTGGGACTGAACCACTCCTTAAGTAATTGCATTTGATTTCTTAAACGAATACAATCCCTGGACTTTTTAGCCTGTCACAGCAACAATAGAGCAAGGTTTGCTTGTCTTTGCCACAATCCAAAAGATATATTTTTCACTCGTTCCTTGTTTTCCAAGAACCTGATGAAAGCAAGTCTGTTGAGTCCTTATTGATCCTAGGATGCCATAACTGGAAATGGTTTCCTTGAGTTTCATTCCTTTTTTCTTTTTTTTTTTTAGTCTGCTTGTGATCAACCAAAAAGTGTCTTGGCTGATTGGTATGCTCTTTGGGGGCAACTCTATCACTATATTTTCTCCTTATTCATCCTTCTTTTCCTGGGGTATGTGGAATCCTTCATAAATTGAGAAAGTTTTGAGTATCCTGGATTGAGACTTTAGAACACACAACATATATGCAATGTGGTAACAGGTTCCTCTGAATAAGCTAAATGTACCCTCAGATGCTTACAGTTCTTCTAGCAATCGTGTGCTTTTGGATTGCTATGAAGTTGACTTTTTTGCGAACATGTTTATCTCCAAGGTTGCACCTTCTTGTGCGTTCTTTCTCATTACGGTAATAACTGCTGATGCAAATTTTGCAGATACTTCTTCTGATGCGGACAGGGAACAATGTCACCAGGCCATTCCGTGTTGCTGGAGCAGCTGCTCTGGCGCCTGTCATCGACATGGGTTTAAGAAAGATACAGAAAGCTCTAAATCTTCCTAGTCTTGTGTACGCATTCGCCTTTGTGGTGAGTGGTGTAGCCATGTTGTGTGCCACAGTTGTTGGCATCCTTGTTCTGTCAAGATGGGGAAAATAACCATTTCAGAACATGATCATCTGTTGAACTTTTTTTAGCTGTCCACAGTTCACTTTTTCGGACCTCCAAGTCTGTAGTTTGGCAAGCAATCAAAGGTAAGATAATGGCAGCCAAATGGATGGTTATGTCGGATTCTCGGAAAGATTCCATCACTTTCAGAATTATTCTATCGGTTGGCATTGGATGTTATTTCTCTTTTAAGATTTGTGGTTCTCATAAATCTTCATCAGGAATCGAATCCTCGTAATGGTGACATTCATGGATGCTGCTGTGTTTACCTCGACAAATGTCTGTTCATTATCTCGGAGATGGACTGAAACTTCATAGATGATGATTTTATTCGACTCCAGTGATGGTTAACGGAGGCGATTGAGGGTCATTTTTCCTATCTTGAATTTGAAGCATGACACTGTAATTTGATGCTCTTACGATGTTCATCGCAGTGTCTTGGTCATTGTGACTTAATGCCCGAGTCTGAGCTATAAATGTCGAATCAAAATGTTGTTTAACTGAGTTTAATAAGCGAGTGCGTGTAGGGACTGCTTAGAGATAAGCTCTAGCGTTTGCTGGACCAGTTTTATCTTCCCCCGCCTTGCAAGCAATTGAAAATTGAAGCACAGAATTTAGAGTAGCTAGGCTGAATCGCAAACAACGTTGTCCTGTGTAGAAAAACATCATCTCTTGTTGAGGTTTTCTATTACTTCATGTTTTCGACAGGCATATATGTGGACCCAATACGGCCAAACGATATATGTAATATGATGCAATATTGTAAAAAACTGAAACGGTGAAGAAAGAACGTATACAACACACACGACAATGTCTGATGAGACACAGGTTGAGATGAGCCGTGTGTCAAAAGGACAACGATTTCCTCTCGGAAGTTCGCACGACCGTGTGAGGGTGGCACGGACTGGTCAGGCCATGTGTCGAGGCAGTGCATGAAGGAGACACGGTCGTGTCTGGTCAAGCATGGCCGTGTGTGCTTGTTACGAGGCGTGCACGGGCCGTGTCTTGGGGATTTATAGCGAGATTTGTTTTATTATATCATATTTTTATGGGGGCTATAAATACACTCATACTATTATTTGTTTATAGGAGTTCTTAAGGTTTGAATTGCGATCTAATACGATCTGAGACGCTCTGTAATCTGACCTTCTCATAGTATTTTGCTATCACAGTTTGTTGTGGTGTGATTTGTGGGATTTTTCTTTCGATACTCGAGTTTCTCCACGTTAAATTTGTGTGTTCTTGTTTTGATTATCTCGATTTCACGTTTTCAAATCTTTGATCTCTGGCACAATTGCATCAACGAATCAACTATAATGTCGTCGAGTCACTAATATATTGTGTACGTAGCAAATAATATTCTAACGACGCGTAAATAACTCCTAAATTCCTATGAAAAATGTGGAACTAGGGAGAAGTAGTGACAGATAGGACTTAGGATAGGTATAATCCAATAAACCTGGAGTCATTGGACAAACATATTCATAGAGTGAAAAATATGGGAAAAAGGCACAGCTTTTGGGAAGTGATATGCCATGGACATTATAATGTACATTTTCATGGCACATCATGGATGCACAAGTAGATATTTGCACATTTATATATCTCAATATGGGTGTAAAGAAAGATCATCTTATTAAAAAAAACTTTTTCTAAACAATTAAGGAAGGGATGTAACTCACATTTTGTATCCTCCAAAGATCTCCTCCGTACAGAATTGTGTTATCTTTGTTTTTTATACCTCGATATACGATATGGATCAACCCCAAGTACTATACATGCAATCATGCAAGTGCAAAATATGCATAGACTCTAATCAACTTGATTTACGACCGACTAATATCTCTATAACGTCAAAAACACGATAATTGTTTTTTGCTTTTGACTAATTAAAGATGTAATTATTTTCATTAAAATTCGGATTAAACAAAGCACCTAGTTACCATTATTGTATGCTGGTATATTTGTCTTCCCTCTTCAAGTTTGATAAGTTCATTAGCATTGCATCCAAATGGTGTACATATTAAGTATTTATCATGGGGAATTATTTTTTCTCCCAATAGTCAAAATAACAAAAAAAAAGAAGGGAGAAAAAAAGTTTGATGGAATCAGTGGGCACCT
Source organism: Drosera spatulata (assembly GCA_035668315.1). NCBI lineage: Eukaryota > Viridiplantae > Streptophyta > Magnoliopsida > Caryophyllales > Droseraceae > Drosera > Drosera spatulata. The sequence goes on from JAOVYX010002784.1 coordinate 17,281, forward strand.
CCACAAATAATTGGCACAAATGCTTATTGGGATTCGCACTTTACCCATGACTACCAGGATCGGGAGAAAAAAGCAAAATGGAAAAAAAATCTAAAACCATTAATTACACCAAAAAGTCATTGTGAGACAACAATAAAATCTATTTTCAGATTTTTAAGTGAGAATTTTGTCACGTAAATCTATTTCAAAAATTAAAATTCCCATTCTCTAAAAAGAAAAAGGAAAAAAAATCAAAATTGACTCATTTGAAAAATTTCAGTTGTATTTTACCCCGTGACCGATGGAGCACAAGCACAAGAACAGAGCTCCATTGCAAAATTTCAGTTGTATTTTACCCGGTGACCGATAATGCCAAACAATGAAACAAATCCACTTAAAATGGTTTTTTTCTTCTTCTAAGAATCTGATCAAAACATTAATGATGGTCTTGATCATGTGTGTAAAACTCGAACTTGGACTACAAAATATATATTATCTCCGTCTCATATAATTTATAACATATACGTATTTTGTATTTTTCTATATATATAATATAAGTGTCATTTTCATATCAAATCACGTCTGATCGTCCTGTAACATGTATTACCTTGAAATACGTAACTTATAAAATCATTGATGTTTCACGATAAATTTACCAAAAATTATATTTGATTGTCGTTGCATATGCGTCAAACTTTATATCGACACACGTGTAAAGCCAATATATTATAAACTATATGGGATGGAGGGAGTATTAATCTCAAGGATTATTTCCATCGACTATTGAGAGGTGTTTAATTTGGGAAAAACAGATACTATATGATACTCCCTCCGTCCCAAATAAATTACGACGTATTTTTAAAATGGATGTCCCACATAAATTATAATATTTTCTAAAATAACAAGTTTTGATGGTCTAAATATCCAAAATATCATTACTTTATATCACATTATCTTATACATCATTATTTTCCCCCTCTCCATCCACTCATAATTTTTCCTTCATCCACTCATATTTTTCTTTTTTTTCTCACAAGAATAAAAGTATAGAATTGTCTAAAATTAATATTTTTATTAATAATCGTGTCAAGTCAAATATATCATAATTTATCCGTGTAACAAGGAGTATATATCACACACAATCCAGGTCAACTATGTGTGTTTTAAGTTAATGATTCTTTGAAGTTTTAATGATAAAATGAAAAATTACTCCCTCCGTCCTTCAAAAGATTGTAATTTTTTGATCAGACACGTATGACGATAGAAATTTTTATCGATATTATAGAACGATCAAATATTATTTTTTAAGAAAATGTCACGAAATATTAATGACAGTAAACATCATATACAATAATCATGAACCATTGAAAAATTTAAATCGTGTCGTTTAGATGTGTAATGAAACCTCTCTAATTACGTGTTAAATAATACAACGAAAAAAAACATTATAAAAATTATAAGATGAAAATAATACTTAATAAGTATCTAATTACGAAGTTTGTATGAGATACATATAGCGTGTTCACTAAATCGAAAATATAAACCATCTAAAGATCTTGTGAGACTAATTTCAAACAAACAATCAGACTTCACAAGTCACATCAGTTACATGATTTCCTTTTCAAAACAAACAAATACCCTGTTTCAATTTTCCGGTCATTCGATTTTCCCCACTAATAATCATCAAATTCATCAAAATTTCACATGTGGAGTATGCTGTCTCACCTCTCTCCAGTCATCTCCAGATGCACGGAGACGGAGAGAGTAATAAGCAGCAGCAACAACAAACAACAATTAAAAAGAAAATCAAAATAGAGTCGAAAAAAAAGGGTGTCCTTTTGATTAAGAGGAGTTGTTGCCATCTGAGAGTGGGAAAGAAAGTCCCCTGAGACAAAGCAACAACCAATTAGGGCTCCCTTTCTCTCTCTCTTTTCTCTATCTCTCTACTCACAAAGTGGGCACTCTCCTGTTTCACCTCTCTCCTGTTGTTGTTGTTGGCTGCTGCTGAATCAAAGGTTAGGTATCTTCCTCATTCCTTTCCTTTCCTCTTTATTCTTGTTCTTTAACTTAAATAATTGTAATCCCATCTGTTTATTATCCTGCTCTCGCTATTTGCTCATCAAAGGTTCGATTTTTATTTGTTTTGGATTTTGTTATGTATTTTTAATCTGTAACACTTTTGGGTGGGAGTTGAAATGATTTAATTTACTGGGTAATTGTTATTTTTAGGTTGGTAATTGTCAAGAGTGGATTTTTTTATGATGGGTTGATGTTTATGTTGGTACCATCGATTTCCACTTGAACACTTTTGGGTGCAAGTTGAAGTGATTAATTGTACTGGGCAATTGTTATTTTTAGGTGGGTAGATTTCAAGCTTGGATTTTTGATGATGGGTTGCTGTTTCTTGTGCTTTTCGGGTTCTTGCTTGATGGGATATGGTTTTTAGGGGGTTTTGTTGGTGGTACGTGGGTTCAGCTGGATTGGTACTCTGCATATGTGAATTGAGTTCTTGTTGAGGAAATTTTGCTTTGCTTGGGTGAAATTGTTTGTGATAGGATCTGGGATTCGAGCTTATCAAGAGAATATAGCACTAGAATCACGTAAGGGAATTGGGTCTAAGCGGATCGAAATGGGAACAAGGAACTTAGAGCTCCAAGCGCGGTTGATACTTGTATTTCCGATGATGACGCTCAGGTCGCTTCTTGTGATATTATTTGGAGTTCTATCTCTGAATGAGAAGGAATCGATTGATTTTGATGTTGTTTTCTGCCTATCATGATCCAGTGATCAATTGATTGAAAATTTCATCTTAATTTGGAGCTTCTTAGGTAACAAATGGACCTGCTTTTTTCATATCTTTCTTTTGCAATCCTATTCATCTCCTTTCATTGGGATTGCATAGGTGGAAACTCATGACTGCCTAAATCTTAGCTAGCCTTGGTTTAAAGTTTAGAGCGTTCGAATTCACAACTTAATGGCCTAGACTGATTCCTGTGGTTGATGACCTCTCAACAGGGTGATCACTTCATCCTCTAGGATTTAGTTGTGAGTATGTCAGCAGAATGGAATACTCCTAGGCTTCCCCTTGAAGCATTGGGAGTAGGTCCCTTCCATGTGGGAGCAGTAAACAACATGGCGGACATCACTTCTTTCTACCCGCAAGGCAACAGTGCTAGAACCATGAGCTTGCCGGGTTATTCAGGCAATGTTAGCAACAACAACCCAGTGGTTGCTTCTGTTAGCGATTCTTCTGTTAGCCGTCATATGGTTAGGGATTCCAGCGGTGCTATTCTTGTTGATTCTGCGCCTGAGCTCAGTGGGATGCATAACTCAGATGGCGGCGCTGCAGTTGATTGGTCTCCATCAGAACAACAGTTGTTGCAGGAAGGCCTTGTCAAGTAAGTCCTCGGCTAATTCTGCTCACTTTTGATTGTTGAACTGTAGCACTAGTCATAAAGTGTAGTATAATCTTGTCTCTGCGTGCTGATGATTGCTGTAAAATGCTACATCCACTCGTAGCAGCTATCTTACCTTTCATGAGAATTTGTTGGATGGTTAAAAAAACGGTGGAAATGGAAAAAAAAATTATGAATACAATTTGAAGGCATAGCTTGCTGCATCTATCAATGAAGATGGACAGCCAGGGACACTTACTTTTTTCATTTTCTGCATCACTTTTTTTTTTTTTTTTTTTTTAACTTTTGCTTTTGTCTGGTCACTGGTGCTGATCAACGATTAGTGGATCTGCTGTATCTACTCTGTGGATCATGATTGCATCTATTGGATTGTCTACTTATTCTCTTTATTTAGTTATTTTCGTATGAAAACACTCGGTGTCAAGTATCATCTACCGAAGCTGTTGTTTTAGATAGTTGCTGGACTTTTTTTTTTTTTTTTTTTTTTAAAGAAATATAAACTTTATTTAGGTTTCTACTTCCACAGATGAGGCAAAGGAAACTAAGGTTATGACCTTTGTGAGCAGCTTGAACATATTTAACTTTTGGGAACCGCTATGGCTGACAACTTCGGATCTGCCTGGTATGGCCTAATTGAGGAAAACCATTAAAGAGAATAGAGAAAAAAGGGTAAATAGAGATATTTGTGTTCCTCAATCACCCTAGTTCTAGATTGAACTTCACTCTCCTTTGGGCGCCACGACGATGATGGGGCCACGTTTGTGAGGGAAACATTAGTGTGAATGTGATTGATGTTCCTCCAATAATATTTGTGGAGGTAGTTCGATAGCCACGAGTCTTCCAATCTGTTGGCAGCCTTCCTATTCTATGCTAAGTGGTTGTGATCATCAGGTTACTTTTACTTTTTCCTTCATTGTGGTTTATCTAAAATGTTAAGTTTGCATGTGGAGTCTTAGATTTGCAGATGAACCAAGTATCATGAAGTATATCAAGATTGCAGCCACCTTGCCCGAGAAAACTGTGCGTGATGTGGCTCTACGGTGTAAATGGATGATGGTAAGCCATTTGCTATCCTTAACTTGCTGTTTTGTTCGGATCACCTGATTATTAAGGTGAATCAGTGCTCATAAATAATGCATGCCAGTAAACCTTGTTTAAATTCGATTGGACTAAAAAAGATTGATTTTTGTACTCAGATCATCGGCATTATGACCTTAAGAATATATTTCAGATGTGCTTTGGAATTAGAAAATATGACACTTTCTCATAATCTGGTCGGTATCTATTATGAATTAGGGTTTCCTTCCCTCAACCATGTGGACAGGAGTTAGATACTCCCTAAGGCCATTCGGTTGCAGTCTCTTTCTATTATAATAGGGATAAAACTGCATACATAGCTCCCTCCATAAATCCGATTCTTGACGGAATTTTCTACATTGTTTCCTTTTTTTCCGACTATTTATTTTTTACATTGTTTCCTTTGCCTTTGCCTTAGGCGGGAAACTTCTGGTTGTTGCCTCATCATATTACTATATGCATGGGACAAGCGACCAGCTCTTCATACTGATCAATCCAACGGAAGTAATTAATAACAAATATACGTTGTAAAGAATGAAAACACGAAATGGTTGACGTGGTTAATCCAATACAGAATAGCTAATGCTTGAGAAAGAAATGGTTTGAGAACTATGGTTGATTGAGGTCGCTTTCTAATCACATTAGGTGATGTGATTCCTGTGCTTGCTGCGCTAAATACTCTGTAAATATTTACTGAGCAAGTTTACAATACAAACTATTACTCCACCAAACAACAAACTGAGGAAATGGTAAAAAAAAGGTTGAAGACTCCAAAATAAGCCACTAGCATTAATATTGAAGAAACCATTTTTGTTTCATTTCACAGTTCTTGTGAGTTGTTGGAGTTGAGCATGATTTGACATGGGTTACACAGCAGGGAAAGCGAAGGAAACAACATGAAGCCCATGCAAGGAAAGCTAACTGTAGAAAGGTAAGTTTGTACAGCTTTATGCAGTAATTCCCTATTTGTTGGCAATTAGCATAAAAAAATGTTCTGGTTATCAGTCTGAGGGGTTATGCTATTTTTTTTTTGGCTAATTCGGCATTTATGTCCCTGCTTCAGAATTTTTTGCATGTGGCCTTGCAAACTATAGAAAGCAACAAATATTATCAAGTGATGGCCTCTTCAAAACTATGCTAGAAGATTAAAATCACTATGCATCTATCTCTGCTCAGGATTTAGATTTGGAATTGAAATACAGATGCAGCATTAGGAACTCAAAAAGTTCTATTAGCATGATGATCTAACTCAAAGTTTGATGTATAAAAGCTCAGCAAGTATTGGTGACACTACAATAATCACGGTTGGAACTTGAGCGTATAAATTTCACTTTGGAGATATTAATGAAGTACATTCTACATAGCAACAGATTATCCATGATATTTGTGGAAAATCATAGTGAGACATGTTTGCAGCCACAAGGATTTTTCAGCAGGCAAGCATTTGTCCTAATTGAAGTTTCATGCTAAGTTTGTGATCAGAGGAAAACATTACGTGTATATGCCATGATTAGCATAATTTAGAGATCTTCTATATTACATGCCACATGCCTTGGCTGGTGGTATTGTTCTTCTAAGCTAACTGCATGACATTCAAGGGAAAGGGCAGATTCATTTTCCATCGTTCTTCAATCTCGTGGAAATAGTAAATTATGTGGAGTCATGATATGGTGGAAAAAGCGACCATATTACATAGATGTGCAATGGGCGAATAAGTCTCTGACCTCAGGGGTTAGACTAGGGTGCTATGTGCTACTCGCCTTTGATAACTTCTTGGATGCATTATTGTGAAGAACAGAGCGTTTTATTTTACTCCGCCAGTTGCTAGATTGTTAGAGATGTATACTTAGTTACTCATCGATCTCTATGTCTTCATTTCACTATTCCATTTGTTTGTAAATTTTGTAGTTTTTCATGATAACATTAAGACCACAGGTGCCCATGTCCAGATAATGCTTGCTCGGCATAGTTAAGCATATGCTTAATTGTGCAGTGGTCAGTGCAAGTGGCTGAGCTTGTTGATTGAAAATTTACCTAGGGGGACTCGACCTGTTTAACCTTGCACTCTGAAGTATGTCTCGAACGGCTAGTGGATGCTTATGTATCCCTGGAATCAAGTACTAATATGTTATGAGGGATAATGGCTTATGGGTGAAAATGGATGTCATGGAAGGTTGCGCGGGTGAGTAGGTGTAGTTGGCTCCAGGTGAAAAATGCTGCGAAACATATGGTTGACACTGGATTCAGATTCATAATAGACCGAGTCTGAGAGCTATATGATTTCTGTGTACGAGACAAAGAAGTAAATAGTAAACTTGTTAGTGCTTGGTTACCATGATCATTAGCCAGTATCGAGGAGGTAGGAAGCCGTACAGGCATACACCTATGTAATTTACATGGGCTTTTCTTAGTTGGGTTTTGCTATATAAGTCCCTCAAATCTTCATAATTCCTAATTAATCCTTCGAATCCTTATTTATGGGATAAAATGATCTATACAATCTAAATCTTCTTTAATTCTCACAATATAATTGGGATATTTTAAGAATATCTTCGATTCGTGTTTAATTCATTCATATTTTTCGATAAAATAAATAGCGGATTGAAAAAAAAAAAAACAGAATTATTTTGTTTAAAAATGAGATTATTTTGTTTTAAAATAAATATATGAGGAATTTCATTGGAATTATAAAGTTTTTAAGACAATAAATGGATTATTTTGTTCAATACATAACAATTTAAAGGACTAATTTGAAAATATGAAGATTTGAGGGACTTATTTGGAATTAATTAGGATTTGTCAGACTTATATGGCAAAAACCCTTTAGTTTTACTTTGTCATGACTCATGATATGGTACCATGTACGTTAGGAAAGAGAGGGCAGGGATCTGGTAACTTCTAGCCACCTATTGCAAAATAAATAAATAAATAAATAAATAAGAAAGAAAGAAAGAAAGAAAGATCCGGTTGAGCACTAAGTTGCCTTCAACTGGTCCTTGACAGTTTCAAAGCTTATGCAGAGCTTCTGTCGCATTATGCTTCCTGCCTTGTACATCGGGAAATGATATTTAGGGAAACTCTTGAGATATCCATGGCATCTCAGTGAGCAAGCACGTAGAAATAGACCTTCTAGTTTTGCATGAAGTGTGCTTGAAATATGCCATTTCTCTACATATTTTTCCATAACCAACCTTGGTTTCATCTCTAATATCTGAAAACAACGTGAACTTTTGATTTGATGTTTGTACTAGTATAATGATCCATCAGATATAATGCTTCTTCAGGATAAGCTTGTAGAGCCGCAATCACAATCCCATTTATCTCCGAGTGTGCATGATACAGTTGGATATTCATTTCAAGCTCCTCATAGGGAACAAAGAGAAAGACCCTGCGGAGGTTTGTCATCCACATACTTTTTATTCTATTTAGAACCTTCCCAATTCTATTTTGATTTCCACCCTATTATGCATTATCGAGCTTATTCATATCCACTATTGTGCATCATGTATCAAATGTATATGCTTTGGTCCTTTTCGTTCTGGGTGATCCTTGCATGTTATCGTGTGAAGCTTAATCTATTCTTATTCAACTAGTATGATTTGGGTATGCATCATACTCTCCCCTCGTCAGGGTTATGTGTGACTGAAGGGTATTCTAAGTTTTTTTTTCCCTTCTTGTTGCAATCCATGTGGAATTTAGTAGAATGATCTTTAAAAAAAATTATTAAATGGAATGACTCAGAGTTGTTGGAACTTCTCGCTAGAATAATTCACATCAGGAAGCCCCGAACATAATTAAAATCAGCTATGTGTTACGTCCTTTTTTCTCCAAATCACCATGAACCTTGAAAAACTCTGAGTGGAAAATCCACAAGACGAGATGGGAGAAAGTGGCGATTCCAGGATATCACTTTTCACATTCCAGGTTTCCCATAAGCGCGATAATGAGTAAAAAGCAGATTGGCATGATGGCAGAGCGCAGGGGATAACATGGTGTGGTGATGCAGACATGGATCTGTCTGTGTGTGACACCAGCTATTTCCTTTGCAATATTCAAACTATGTCTTGAGAGCTTAAGCGGTTCCCCAGCTCTGCCAACAGAGATGAGGTGCTGGTGAGCCATGGAAACTTTGTGGTGCTCTAGATGTGCATTGGATTTGGTGGCGGCTTAGAAGCTGCTGGCAGAGTGTCCCGAGGTTAACATGAGCTGATGTAGTCATGTGGGTAAGGGTTTGAACAAGTTTGGGGAACTTGGCCTTATCCCCAAAATAGTTCAACGTGTATCCTTTACCCCCTTGGTTTCCATTGTTTGCTTGTAGTTCATGTTGACATTGATCATTCAGCATCATGGGCTTAGTATGCTTTCCTTGAAAAGCTAAATCTGAAGATAGATTTCTTTGGTTGGTAATATCCTTTTCTTAGCTCCGTGCTTTTCTTTCTCAGCATTAACTCAAAAGGCGACACAACTTTTGGATCAAAATCATCAAGTTCTTGAACAAATAGATGCTAACTTATCGGCAATGCAGGTGAGATCTCCTACTCAGTTTTTTTCTTCCCCTGTACTGTTACCAGTTTTACTACTCTGTTTGCATGTTCCTGGGAGTTTAGGTGTTTTTTTCTCTTCCCAATTCAAATTGCTTGACTTCTCTGTAAACTATAGTTGTCTTCAATGATTTAGTTTTTATGTCTTGGTTATCTTAGAAATGAATACGCTAGAAATCTATGCATTTAGTGTCGTATCTCTACCATTTGGATCTAGTCGTCATGTGAATCTCTGTAGGCTGCCTTATCTTGTTCGCTGCTGTAATCCCTTCAAGGTTTTCTTTTTCAAATGTACAGCCGCATAAGAATGAAGCATTGATTAACAGTTCAAGGAAGTTCTTCGAAGAAATTAGCGCCATGTATGTTTTCCCTTTTCACCCTTCTGTAGTCTCTGTTTTCCATGTCCTTTTTTCTTGCTTCACATTCTCAATTTTGCAGTTTGAAGGAAATGCCTGGGCGTATTAGCCTATTGCCTGAGCTTCCTCCTTGGTATGGTCAAGAGCATTCTAGCATCAATGCTGCGTCTGTTCAGCCGGTACTTTCATCTCTCCTTTTCTTTGTATGAACACTGATGCCATGTCCGGTGACAGTTCCTTCCAGTCACCCTGGCATGGGACCATCAAATTTCATAACTTAACTGCTTGCTAATATCATAATCTTGACTGCGTGCGACTCATTTTGTATGGTCATAGTGCTGCATTCTATTGTTTGAGTTGGTGTATCTTCAGATTACCCCTACCTAGTTCATGTCAGCCACTTGCCGTGTGCTGACATTTTTCTAACTTGATGGTGGCTGCAGTTGATGTATTACACGCCGAATGTTTTGGGTCGACAACAAGAGAAGCGGGAGCTTCAGTGTGATGGATTGTCTAACGATCCCACTATGCAAACAGGCTCCGAATTTCCTCCTGTAAATTCTTGAATCTTTGTTAGCTCGTTCTTTTGCCCTTGGTATTGTAGTCGGTCTAGTGATCCCACGATAACTGAAACTGTAGAGATCCCTGTATTCCCATTTTTGGAGAAAAATCGCAGCCCACAAAGTGGCGAAGGCTTGGACGCCCGTGTAAATTAGATAATAAATTGCTGTTTTTTTTCTCTTCCCGGAACCATTTGCAGGCTTTGGTTTAGGTTTCTGATGTGCTTCAAGGCTATGTATAGAATTGGAGATTGTATGTTTTCCTAGTTGGGTTATGTGACGAACCTTTGATTTCGTCGCTTTGTCGGTTTGTCCCTTGTATGTGCTTTGGATCACATATTAGATCTTGATGTTTTGGCTCTCCTTCGCCTTATCGTGTGGAATGATGTTAAACTTCGAGTTTCGATGAATTTTGGAGACTTGTGTAATGTGTTATCCTGTTGGGTGTTGAGGCTAGTATTCAATTTTCCGATGTTAACAGGAGTCACTATTGTAGTAACAGGCTACGTTTCCTTGTAACTAGTTCCTGTTATGACATCTGACATGTGAGTGAAGCATATCAGCATCAGACTCTCATTATCTAGTGACGCCGGACTTTTAACAGAGCTGGGAAAGCAAGTGTGGTTCAACGAAGGTGTATCAGTTTTCTTAATGGATTGTTGTTCAATTCAAAGTGCTATCCATTGGGGCTTTAGCATTGTGTGATGTGATTGCTCCAGTGGACGGATGAGTTTCACTGGTTTGATTTTTACGTTGATAGTCGAGAGGCGCAAAGCTGTTGAGATGCGTTGCAGTGATATGTCAAACTATTGGTTCATGCTAGCTTATTGGTTCATGATAGTTGAGAGGCTCAAAGCAGTTCAGATTAGTTCTACAGGTGGGACGAGTTTTATGTGCTTGTTCCAGTGGCGAACAAGTGATTGAGAGACGGTGACTTGTATGAAGGATAGAGCTATTCTAAGTAATTTGCCGATGTATCACAGTTAGAGAGGTATATTCATGACTCGGGGAAATGTGTCTATTTAAGAGGAGTCGAATGGTTTATCCTAAGTAAAAGAATTAGTAATCCCAAAAAACATAATCGGAGGATCATAAATCAAATAATGACAATATCACGAAAACTTTAACTGATATTACGGGACGATTAAACGTTATTTTTTGAGAAAATATCATGAAACATTAATAACAGTAAACATTATATATTATAACTGTGAATTATTAAAAAAATTTAAATCATGTCGTTTACATGCATAATGAAATCCTTCAAATTATATATTAAATAATATAAAAATAAAAAAAACGTTATAATAATTATGGATAATAATTATAAAAAAACACAAAATAAAGTCCGATTTAAAAAATTTTGGGTGAATATTACATATCGTCACATTGCCACACGCTATATTACCATCACTCCTCAACTCCCTTCCGAAACCCTGGAAAACCCCACTCGCCTCGCCCTCTCTCACAGAATCCCACCACAGCAACAGCAACAACAATGTCGATGTCGAAGGGGTCGAAGATGCTGCAATTCATAAACTACAGAATGCGAGTAACGATCCAAGATGGCCGGCAACTGGTCGGCAAATTCATGGCCTTCGACCGCCACATGAACCTCGTCCTTGGCGACTGCGAAGAATTCCGCCGCCTCCCCCCGAACAAGAAAAACCCCGCTAACAGGTCCACCGCCACTGATCGCGAGGAGCGCCGCACCCTCGGCCTCGTCCTCCTCCGCGGCGAAGAGGTCGTCTCCATGACCGTCGAGGGCCCGCCTCCCCCCGACGATACCCGTGCCAAACCGGGCTCCGTCCCTTCCGGGCCCGGTGTGGGCCGGGCTGCGGGGAGAGGCGTGCCGACCGCGCCCCTCATCCAGGCCCAACCGGGGCTTGCTGGGCCTGTCAGGGGAGTCGGCGGGCCCGCGCCGGGAATGATGCAGCCACAGATCTCCAGGCCTCCGATGGCGTACCCGCCTCCGCCGGTGATTCGACCGCCTCCTCCTAGTGGGCCCCCCGGGCAGCCCATGCCTGGCTTCCAGATGCAGCAGAGGCCGCCGATGGGGTTTGGGGTTCCGCCGGGTGGGGTTGTCAGGCCGCCGATGGGGTTCCCGGGCGGGATGCCGCCCCCGCCGCAGCAGCAGTATGGGGGGCAGAGGCCGCCGATGGGGATGGGGATGCCGCCGCCGGGGATGATGAGGCCTCCGCCTGGGATGGGGGTTCCGCAGCAACAGCAGCAGCCAGGTGGTGGGGTCAGGCCGGGGATGCCGCCCCCTCCGGGACCCGGGGGTGTTCCGGTTTTCGGGCCTCCTCGTGCTGGGATGCCGCCTCCCCCGCCCAATGCTCAGCAACAGCCGCCTCCGAATCAGCAGTAGATTTGGGAGTGATTTGTGGTGAGAGTTTTATGCTTTTTGGTTGCTTGATGTGGGTGATGGATGATGCTGCATTGTTTTTTTCATTTTGGCTGTTATGGTACTCCAATTGAACTGTTTACGTATGTATGCTTCGTGGTTTGTGGGTATAAGTCATGTGTTGATGCTTAAAACTTGTGAGAAGAATATTTGAAAAAGCATATCTTATTTGGGAGTGCTTTGTATGGATGCTGTATTGGCATAGATGGTGATACTCAGGAGATCAGTACGTCATGTAATCTTGCAACGAAGTGAGACTTGAGGAATGTTACTCTTATGTCTTGTCAGTCATGCCAATTGTATTTCTCGTAAGAGACTTATAATATACAAGATATCATAGTTGTTTTAGTTGTTCAATATAACTCTTCAAATGACGTGTGCTTCAAATCCTTGGGTGGAGTGTAATGTATTACTTAGACTTTTGTGGTTTTTGCAAAGTGATTACCTCCAAAATCTTGGCTGGTATTAGATGTCACCTTCGTTTCTGATACATCTAGCAAAAAAAAAAAAAAGCTTTGGCTGCATACTAGGAGTCTAGGGATTTAATCCATGGTTGTGTCGATCTGCAAGGGGTGAGAATCCGTTTATTTCTGCAGCACGCCTTTTTTTTATCGAAGTAATTCAATCGCCTAGTTTAGTATCTGTCAAATGCTGCATTTTTGGTACCATTGGAACTGGATGTCTAGGTCATTTGCTGTTTTTAGTGTTTTGTTGGAGATAAATAAGCCCTAACCATCATTTGTTGCCTGCAACTTAAGTGAGGCTCTAATTGCACCAATATGTCTCTCACTGTATTTTGTACCTTTTTAGATCATAGTAACATGCTTCGTGGAAGTTTATGGATCTGTTTTGGTCAAAGACCATTCGTCATTTCTTCCTTTAAGATGGTAAACATATTGAACTTGGATTTGTTGAACTCATAGTCACGTATCACCTCAAGTGTTTGTTGTTGTGCATTGAATTATATGGAAATGTTCTTTGCAACAAGTATGGATTTTACTAACAAAGTTTTCTCTCTCTCGAAACAAGTTGTCCTGGGATAGTGTGGTTTTGTGTTTTCTGATGTTTTGTTTTTCTGCTTTTTACATTATCAATGGACAACATTTTAGAAGCACTTATCATGGTAGAAGCCTTATGCTTGAGGATGTGACAATAGAGCGTGATGACCTTGATTTGAAGTTCAAATTTGCTGCCTGTAAAAAACTGTTCCAACTTCAGTCTCCTTGTATTGTGAGTGAGCTGTAGATGGTGTTTTTGATCGAATTCTTTTCTTGTTTGTATAGTTTTCCTGAAGGGGGGCTTTTTCCAGAAGAGTTTGTTGCTGATATTGGACATTTTTATAGAAGGTTAATATAACGAGTTTTTATTTTATTTTTTAATTTTGTGGTTGAGGGTTGCAAGTAAAGTTGCAAAGATTACGTGCTTGGTGTAGGTTCCTAACATTTCTGGTTTGTGGTCTTAGTATTTTGGTGTTGTGTGGTGCATAAAAGAGAAGATGATAGGTTATTGGTGGTTTAGACGATTATTTTCTAAAAATAATGACACAACTACCTGCATATTTTCTTTATGATAATAAATGTGAGGTTTATAACTTGAAAGTTAGTAGTGAATTGGGTCTTGGTAGTAAATATTTTAGACAAACTGGTCGTTTGATGAAGTAAAAATGGACAAGCTTGTTACTTCAAATGTGTGTCTCTAGAACTTTGGCATATCTTGAGGTGGTGTGGAAGATTGTCCTTGTAGACTTATATAAGCCGTCTGCCCGGGTTTGAAAATGCTGATGCGTCATGATTGGAGGACAATTCAATGGTTCCGATGTTCAAATTAAGAGAGATATGAGATTGCAGTTTACATGGATACCTTCAATTAATCATAGTACAAAGTTATGTGAGATAATGTGATACAAATTATTGAAAATAAATCGAGCCAAATATGACCTTTTTTTTTTCTTGGTGGACTTATTGTGAAATGGATGAGTTGACATTTTAGGACTTGGCTTGTTCTCTTGTTTTGCCACCTTAGTAGGCATTGATCCTGTTGTAAGGGGAGGAATTTCATTATTTAATTGTTTCCTCAGCATTTGCTATAAACTAGTGCTTATTTTGCCATTATTGATTCTTCTACTCTATATAACATTCCATGTTGGTCTTCAGGAGTCTTCTCTATGAGCTTTAGGAGTTAGTTTGCATATATTGGATTCTGTACTTGGTCTTTAAATTATTAGCGTTTCTTGGCTCATTAAGTATCTACGTGGCTTTTACATGGTCTTATTATGCATTATTTCTTTGATGGTAACTAGCTACTCCATCTAGGTTGACTAGTTGCACTACCCTCAAAGTAATTTGTGTAGGGATTTGGTCTTGAAAGATCCAAAACATGGGTTCACCCGTAGCTTTAGGCTCTTGGACCAGGTTCTTATAGGATAGTGCTGTTGGATTGTGTATGGCTAGTGACTTCTGGTGAGGAACTTCTGCACTATGTTTTTTTTCCCCTAATGTAGAAATCCTGAAACCTTTAAATGTCATTAATTCTTAGTTTTGGACTTCCCAGCTTGAGATTGAACCACGTGTGACAACTGAATAGAGGCCGTAAGTGAAACTTAACTCAATTTTTCTGTGGGGTGATCAGGTAACTGTAAATTCCATGCTGAAATACTCGGAACTCGGGAAATGATGCAAGGGTGTTATACTAGTTCCTGGAAGGTTAATGGAGGTGGCTAGGATTTTTGAATTGATGACTAGAGTGACTGGCACAAATGTGTCTTACAAAAAGGGCTAAATGGCTTATCTAGTCTTAGGGTATCCAGATCCATATCCAAGCCAATTGAGGGTTGTAAAATCTGAACTGGACATATTATTATATATATATAAAAAGTATCCGAACTGGACAGATTACTTTCTGGTCCCTTCCATTTTAAGAGTCAATCTCTTGATTGAGAATATTAGTGCGGATGCTTTAGTGCCATAGTTTTTATTGAGTTCAGTATAAGCCCTGTTATTGCCCTTAAGTAACACACACTTAGGTGCGAATCACTGTAGTCCTTTAAACAGTTACTATAATTACAAAGCTCGACTCTCCCCCAAAAAAAAAAAATTAAAAAATGTTGGCATGCTCTCTGCTGAATGGCATCATTTCAATCACACTTGATTGGTGCACAACTTGTTTTTCCCTGGCTTAAGTCAATATGCTTACTGAGTTACTATGTTTTGCAGGAAGAAGATTTTCTCGGATGATAAAGATATATAGAGCATGCTGTTCGGCTAATTCTGTATTTTCTGTGGTGGCATCAGAGTCAAGTTCCTTTTGCTGGTTTGCTGTTCAGGATCTGTTTTTATGTCGTCTCACTACCTATCTTCTAATCGGATGTTCTTCACTGCCTGAACTGATGGTTCGTACCTTAGTAGAATGATGAGCAAAAGGGTTACTTTTAGCAGATTATTACTATCAAGTTGAACTTGTATTAGATATGTTATCATCAAATTCCATCTTTTCTTGCACTTACTCTTGATGTTCCCAGTTGCTTGTGTCTGTAGGTTCTGGTTACTTGTCGTCTCATATAGTCGACTGTCAGTTGGTAGTTTTTGAGTGTTATCCATTGTTGGTTTGCTTCAACGATGATATTTCCCTTTGCAGCATAGAATTAAGGATCGGCCCTTCAATGTTCACTAGCTTTTTAGCATTAAGGATCGTCACTTTCGATTATAAATTGGTTGTTCTGAAATGATCATGTCATGTTGATTTTAAGATGCTTTTGCCGTTGCCAAATATGAGCTTCATGTGCAGTAGGTGGCTGGTTTACTCAGCTAGCTGCACGTTAGTATTTGATATCATAAAATAGCGTGTTTTCCCCTCATGGGTAGCTGATGGTAACTGGCTAACTGCTCTGTTTTCACCCGACTGCTTCCAGGAGAGTATTTGGTATCGTAAATACTAGCATGTTTTCGCTTTATCAAAAGCTTCTGTGAGATGTTTACTTCATCGGAAGCTTCTATGAAATGTTCAGCATGTTCATCTCGAGAAGTCCCTATGTTGTAAACATCTAAGCAGATTACAGGGTATTGGATGGTTTTTTGTTACTGCAGATGGGTGCTGAAGTTGATGCCGATGAAGCCATGAGTATTTCAGGAAAAAAACAACTTGGGGTGCCAGTTTAGTTTGCTATGGTAAAGATGAAAGTTACCTAGAAAACAAAGGAAATCCTGTCAAACAATCACTCTTTCTGAACCAAGAGAGGTGTTTTAGTGATTATTGCAGGCCAATGGCCAAGTGATGGTAAATCATCATGATGAGCTTAATGATCCAAATCAAATCGATCTCCATGACTGCTCGAGTGTCGCCTGAGTTCAGACAGCGGAAGAACTGCATATAGACCGAAAAAACGAATGTATTTGTCAGATATCAGAAGAGGATCTGATTAGGAACTAGGAAGAACGGAGGATCTTCAATAAACAAAGATCTCCCTTCCCTTTTTGTAGTTTGTCTCGTTCATTTTCTTCTAGCTAGCCCATATGCATGGACTCGCGACACAAACCCAAGTAATCTAGTTTCGTGGCACACTCTATTCCAGTGGACCAAGAAGCTACTTGCAACGCCTCGGCAGGATTCGATAAACCATTATTTTCAGTTTAATTTTCTACCTTCCTTGCGACCAATATGAACTTCAGTAGATTTGATGATGCACGAGATGATGCCACGAACAAGAAAAAGGACAGAAAAGCTTGCTTGCGTGCATCCCTACACTATGTGGTGCTTTGTCGTCTAAGATTCAATTTAAATCATTTGTTATGGGAATTTCACTCTTTCTTCTGTTTGACTTTGTATTATTTAGATGAATGCATTCTCTATAGCAAACGGCGACCTCTTTATCATTTTCTCCGGACTTTTTTTTAATCTAGAGGAATGACTAACTATGAGGACATCCGAAAACATTCTTTCTGTTGTATCCAATCGGAATAAAACTGCGTATATCTCACCCTCTCCAAATCCTGTCCAAGATGGAAATACCAGGGTATGTTGATGTTGGTGTTGTTATTCAGAATTCTGAACTTGGACGGCGATTAAGTAAATCGCTGGAGGGACTTCCTTCGGCCTAGATCGCTTGTGGTCCATTTCATTACAAAAATGTGATCGCAGCAGATTTTCCTGGCCGCCTCTTGCCTATAGGCATTTGAGGAACTGAAAACACAGGCAAAACCAAGACTAGATGCAGAATGGTGACTCATGATAGGGGCCATGGATCCATACTGTATTTTTCTGGTTCTTTTTGGGATGCGTAGAAGTTGATTCCATCAACGGTACGCATTTCATCAATTATGGAGACATCTTGGTCTCGGCTGGAGGGAAATTCGGGCTGGGATTCTTCAGTCCAGGAAGCACCAGTAGGCCTTATGTTGGGATTTGGTACAATAAAATCCCCCTCAGGACTGTTATATGGGTGGCGAATAGTGAAGCACCGCTATTTGACTCCTTGGGAGTCCTCAAGATTATCAAGGGGTCATCGGTTCTCGCCATTGTCAATCGCACTGGCCATGTTGTTTGGTCCACAAGCTCATCAAGATACGCATCTAACCCCTCTGTGAAGCTGTTAGACTCCGGAAATCTTGTGGTTATCGATGAAGATAACGAGGCCGCTGAAGATCATGATTTTTTGTGGCAGAGTTTTGATTATCCCTGCGATATCCATATGCCCCGGATGAAGATAGGATGGGACTTGGCCACGGGCCTGAATCGATCCTTGAGTTCTTGGAAGAGCAGCGATGATCCTTCTCCAGGAGCATTCACATATGAAATCAATCCTAGGGGTTATCCTGAGGTGTTTGTGAAGAGGGGCGCCATTGAGCAATATAGGAGCGGTCCATGGAATGGGATCACATTAAGCAGGAGTCCCAATCTGAAGAAGAAGTCCATCTTCTATTTCAACTTTGTTCTGAACTCTGTAGAGATGTACTATGTGTATGAGCTTCTTGATAAATCTGTTCTTATGCATAGAATACTGAACCAGTACGGAAGCGTGGAGAGTCGCATCTGGAGTGATCGTTCGCAGGGATGGATTTTGTACTACTC
Organism: Drosera spatulata; assembly: GCA_035668315.1. Lineage (NCBI taxonomy): Eukaryota > Viridiplantae > Streptophyta > Magnoliopsida > Caryophyllales > Droseraceae > Drosera > Drosera spatulata. The sequence continues at coordinate 35,677 of JAOVYX010002784.1, forward strand.
TCCGCAGAAGGACTATTGTGATACATATGCGGTGTGCGGTATGTTTGGATACTGCAACAGCGTGGGACTCCTGGATGTGGATGTGTAGATGGATTCGAGCCAAAATCTTTGAAGAGCTGGGATGCCAGACATTGGTCAGATGGGTGTGTCAGGAGGACTGCCTTGAGCTGTGACGACAAAGATGGGTTCTTGAAGTATTTCAATGTGAAACTTCCCGACACGCAGTATGCATGGTATAACATGAGCATGAGTCTTAAGGAATGTAGGAAGAAGTGCTTGGAGAACTGCTCTTGTGTGGCTTATGCGAATATGTATGTAACCAATGGTGGGAGCGGATGCTTGATTTGGATCGATGTTCTGATTGATCTTCAAGAGTACAGAAAAAACGGACAAGATCTTTACATCAGAGTGGCAGCCTCGGATTTTGGTAAATTTGATATCTGGCAATACGTTTAGTGTCATTCTTTATTGGAGATCTTGGAGTTAGGTAATGGTTATGCAATAAAGAAACTTATAATCATATTATGGCTAACTTCGATGAGTAAATGAGTTCTTGGTTCATACTGCGAGTGGTGAGTGGCTAACATGTTCTGGTTTTGCATTGAAGCGAGAAAGAAACAACCGTGGGTCATACTATGCTCAGTTTTGGTGTCGGCGTTGCTGCTAAGTGTCAGCCCGGTTTGTTTTATATGGAGGAAGAAGAGGCTTGAGAAAAAAGGTAACTACTCGCTTGGCGTCTAATCGGCTGTGTGTCTAGCATTCCCTTTTGCTGAAACAATGGCGACCATCCGCTGTCATGTATTTCTTGCTTACACTGATGTTTTTGTATCTGCAGCAAAAGCAGAGAAGAAAGACCCAGAACTGCCGTTATTCGATTTCAAAGTCATAGCAAGTGCCACGAACAACTTCTCCGATCACAACAAGGTCGGAGAGGGTGGATTCGGGTCTGTATACAAGGTAATTATCATTACGGGAAATTGATAGTCATACTTTAACTATTCTTCTTTATAGATTTCACATAATCACAGCTTGAAATGAATGTGGTATTAGTTGCAACCAAAGCATCGCCTTCGAGGATTATGGATTGACATAACTCTTGATGATTATGAACCATTTGCGGCATGTGAAAAAGAGTTTTCTTATAAGCTCGACTCGTCGATCCCCAGGGAGTGATGGAAAATGGACAAGAGATAGCTGTAAAGAGGCTGTCAAAGGACTCTATACAAAGACTTGATGAATTCATGAATGAAGTTCTCTGCATTGCCAAGCTTCAGCATCGAAACCTAGTGAGACTCCTCGGCTGCTGCATTCACGCTGAAGAACAGATACTGATCTAAGAGTACATGCCAAACGCGAGCCTAGATTATTTTATCTTTGGTTAGTAGTAGACTTTATCTTTGAGAACAGCAGAACTTTTTTATTCCTTGTTTCACTATGCACATGTTAACTCTTTCCTGTTAAAGTTTCCACATGAAGAGAGAAGCGTGCTGATCGACTGGCCTACGAGACTTCATATCGTACATGGGATAGCACGTGGTCTTCTGTATCTCCACCAAGATTCTAGACTGAGGATTGTTCATAGAGATCTCAAGGCCAGCAACGTCTTGCTCGATTACTCGATGAATCCAAAGATATCAGACTTTGGCATGGCTAAATCTTTCTCCGGGAATCAATCAAGCGGGACAACAAAGAGAGTAGTTGGAACATAGTAATACACTCACTCCCCTCGTATCTTACTTCTCATGTTACGCTCCTTTTATGATAGGAAGAAAGACTGTTATAATAGTTTGTTGGCCGTTGCTGTAGCACTAGTAGCTTCAATTGCCCGTGCATTTTAATATTTCTTTGGAAAATCATTTCATTCGACCTGGCTCATGCCACAGGCTAAACATATAGTAACGTTTTTAATCCTGACCTCTACTTTTACATTGCTCCAAAACCCATTTCATACAGTCTCTTCATCCTTGAGTACAATTTTGCTAGACCACCTGCGACAACTATTTGTATCTTGATACGCATATATCTGATAAATATTCCTGGTACGATATTCGCGCAGTGGGTACATGTCGCCAGAGTATGCTTTGGTGTATTGGTGCTTGAGATAATCAGTGGCAAGAGAAACAGAGGATTCATCCATCCTAGCCACCCTCATAACCTTCTTGGACATGTAAGAACATGTACCTTCTAATATTTCCTTACTTTAAAAATCCCAATGCTTTTAAAGGTCAACAAGACTATATATTCTTATCTTACTTCTGTCGCTCGTTTTCGCTCTAGGCATGGCTACTATTTTCGGAGGGGAGAAGTTCGGAGCTTGTTGATCCTGTCCCTGGAAACAACTGTGATGCCACCGAAGTACTTAAACTAGTCCACGTCGCCCTATTGTGTGTACAACAGCATCCTGATGATCGACCAAGCATGTCGTCCGTCATAGTGATGCTGGATACCGACTGTGAGCTGCCTCAGCCGAAGACACCAGGGTTTTTTGTGGCTAGGAATATGGCAGAGGTTAACTCCTTGTATGAGGCCTTGTCCAGCCAACAATCGACTGTAACATGGGTATCGAGCAGCTAAGATTGATTTGGAGAACATTGCTTTTTTTTTTTTTTTTCTTCTCAGGCTAGCTCAGAGTACATACATAATACAATGCCCATTTCATTGCTAAAAGTTGTTTATTCTTGGTACCTGCTTGTCACATATTTTCAACTTAAAAACAATAATAATAACAGTGACAGAAGTGAGATTTATCAGGTATCGACTCTGGAAAAGAAGAAAGTAACACAAGACGGTCGATAACATAAAGGTACTTCATGAACCAAACAACACAATCGGCATCAATTACTGTGATATGGATTCTAATCAAGATCGATTTTGCTCCTCTTTCCTTCAACTAGCCACAATCGGCATCAATTATTGTGATAAAATAAACGATAAATCGTTAGTGATGTAAAATATAGCTAATTAGATGCTGGAGCCTGCAAGCCATCATCACTGTTGATCTTTTCAGTTTTATTTAGGAAGATTTTGTTCAAAATTAGTAGGAAAAATAATAATCAAGGAACAAGATTCACGTGATTTTTAACATGTAAAAATATGAACAGATAACACTGATTTGGAATACCTAATTGACTAGCCAGAAAAGGCTGCTTTTTGCTACTTAGAAGCGTGCATTATTCGGATGAAAGAATTTAGGATCGCTCATACACGCCCCGGATGGATATATCTACTAACCATTTGCATACATTATATGGAAGTTATTCACTTGTACATATCTTGGATTTCCATATAAATATCATACCAATGCAATGAAACTAAGATCAAATGTGGGCCTAGTTGATTGCCAACCTGAACCATAAACTGTTCTAGTTTGATAGCTTCACTCGAAGCAATCAACGTCATTACAAGCACCAAAACAACAAATTTGAAGATCGAAACCATTGAATAGAACCTAGTTGCTGATCTTAGAGCAAGGAAATGTGAGGGCATTTGAATTTATGGTTTGATATAGAAAACAGAGAGTGAAGGAAGTTCTAATTAAGCTTGCTTGCACCTATTATTATTCATCCGTATCAACCTAGTTCATCTTTCAGTTTCTTTTTCCTTTTGTTGCCAAACGTTAATTCATTGTGTCGACCGTTTACGTTAATTCATTGTGCATTTCACTGATTTCACATTTTTTTCTTTGAGTATACCTTCATGTCTGTCAACTAGGTGACGTGAATAATTAATATTTGTCAATGCATTCAAATGTAAATATCGTTCTTTCAATATGTACTTAAAAGTTATCCAGCATTATTTCATGATAAAATAAAAAGGCCAAGTCCTGATATTTCTATAATTTAGCCATTTGTTTGATCAATATTTTCGCATATGCCAGTGGTGCACCATGTAATATAATTGGGAAAAAGAAACCTTATTTTTTTGCGCAACTCCCTCAAAACTGTAGAATTGTAATACTTGCATAAACCTGAAGGATAAAGGGTCAAATCTCTCGTAAATTTGAAGGAGTCGCTCTCGAATCAAAAGCCACATATTAAATAAATCTGGGTTAAAGCTAATAAATTTTTATTAGCAAGAGCCAAGAGATATGAAGTATTAGAAACCAAATATGAAAAAAGAATTCAAGATCAAGATCGTACGTGCCTTTTGTGCATGAGTCCTGGTGCGTGGTGATCATGAAAATCAAACTAAATACTCCATAATGAATAATGTGATTATTACGTGATGAATAATATGATTATGTAATGTTAGCTAATGAAAATTGAGATCAAAATATGTAATGAGTAACATAATTAATGCATAATATTATCTATATTATGAAACGAAGATAATAGAATACAATAATTACGTGCAAAATAATTAATGTTATTCGAATAAAAAATCATATATTTTATTCATCTCATGAACATGACAACATAAAAACAACATCTTCAAGGAGATAGTTGGTTGGGTTAACATAGTCCATATGCTTCTTTCGCTCATCGATTCACCATTAGTTAGAAATGGATGGGCTAGCTCTTGTTACTTGGAAGTTTATCTTTATTCCAAGAATAACACAAAGGATCCGGCTGATAATCCACAGCCAAGCACGGTCCGAAGGGATGTACAAGCCATTCGCACACATGTTGGTGGTTACACTCGTTATGCGAACCTACAAAAACGTCGAACCAATGAAACTCGTTCCTATATCTAAAGCCACAAAAAAATAACGTCGTGGCCCAGATATTTGGTTTGAATGAGAAGCTCCACATTTGTTGATATAAGATCACATGAGTACCCAAATCATCATCCCTTGACTTGCAATGAACAGTAAGATCGATTCCCGAGCCAAGCTGATTTACCAGTTGAACTGTGTGCCTCGGTAGCCCTAAAGCCTCGCTCGCAACAAACGTCATTACAAACACAAACAGAATAATATTGATGGTGGAAGTCATATTAGATGGACAATGCGATGGAGATATGCAGCATATTACAATGATATAATGTATGGCTTATATATATAGAAAACAAAAGGTGAGATGAATTGTTTATTTAATTATTACTTTTACGTATTCATTGAACATACATATTGTGTTTGAGTATATGGCTTCACAATACAGAACTAATTAATTTCTTTCATTCATGATGTTAATTACATTCTTGTGTATGAACCTATTTTGTATCATGTTGCTAATGACTAATGGGGAATTAATATCTCTCTAGCTTTATAACTGGCTTTTCATTTCTTTAAAGATAGTGATTAAATGCTTCTATCTGTGTACACATGCGAAAACTTTATCTCTGTTGAATTTGGATGACTTGGCTATTCTACGCCACTTACTATTTAATGTGCATTTGTAATATAAACTATATATTGGGGAATACTGATCCTATAACGTGAGTTTGTGTTAATTCCAGAGTCCTTTTGTGAAATAAATGCAAGACTATTGAGATTTTTAATCTCATCTTGCTTTTATACTATGCATCAGAAAAACTAAACCTTTTTTAGCACAATGGAATGTGTGGTGATTTAAATCGTTAAGGACATAGAAATTATCAAATTTTCGAAGATCATGTTCTTAATTTATCTTATGTTCTTGAGAAAATAAAAAAAGATATTTTCTCCGTCTTAATTTAATTACAATATTTTTTATTAATCTAAATATAAATACAATATTTCTACTCTAATAATGAAATTATATTAATATAATCAAACTATCATACCACCTCGTTCCTTCTCCTTTCTCATTTTCTCTTTTAAACCCCTTTTACACCCCACTATCTCTGATAAAATATTCATTCTTCATCAAATCATATATAAATTCAACACAAATATAAAATCTTATATCGGGTCAAACCGTTATAATTGAATTGAGTCGGATATAGTATTTTATTAAACAAACAACTGGGGTAACATCACAGTGATCATAGGATATAGCTTTCGAACGACATGAGTTCGTTCTATGCCTCTAGTATCCTTAAACTAGCCCAAAATGGCTCTGTTTTTGCAACTAGGATTCCAAGAAAAGCAGTCAGGAGGGCCTTCGTCCCTTGCCAAACACGGTCCATCCGGATGTACAAACCACTCACAAACATCAAACCGATTACACTCGTTTCTCTTTTCCATGTAAACATCGAACCATTTAAACTCGTTTTGCCATCTGAAGCCACAGAAGTACAATGTGGTTTGCCAAAGATTTGGTCTAAACGAGAAGCTATATATTTGTTGATATGCAAGAACATGGGTGCCTAGATCATCGTCTTTTGACTTGCAATGAATCGTAAGATCGATTTGTGGACCCAGTTGATTGTCCACTCGGACTGTGAACAATCTTATAAAATGGATAGCCTGATCGGTCCTTGTGAAAGCGGTTGCTACAAGCACAAGCAGAAGTAGTTTGTAAACCGGAGTCATCTATTCTCTCTACTGATGATCTTTTTTGCTAACCTGGGTGACGTTAACGTAAACATATGGGCCGCTTTCCGATGCTACTTGCAGGTTATATGTTTATAGAGGAAACAAATATTTGTAATTCATCTTTTAAATTCTGTATTTAATTTTCTTACCATCATAAATTTGTTTCACATTTAATATTTTGTTTGAGCAGATCTCCTTGGTCAATTAATAAGCAATTAATTGATTTTAATGGATGGTAACAAATGCATTCATATGTACATAAAGATTTCATGGCATGTAATTAATAGTATAAAGTAAGTGCAGTAGTTTATAAAGTAAAGCAATTGATTGTTTTTTTTTTTTCCTTTTTTTTTTTTTTTTGCATCCTGAATGGTACACTCATCCTTATCTTTTTTTTTTTTTTTTTTTTAAATTAAGTCATTCATCCTTTAACTCTACATAAACATCGTACTGGTGGAACTCTTTCAGCCAACTGAGTTCACAAAAGAAGAACGTAGTGCCTCGAGCATTTGACTAGAATGTGGAGTTATATATATTATTATGTAATAAGTGGGAGCATGGTTAAGATTGATAAGGAAGTGGACTCAGGGTCGGTAAATGGTGTTCAACTAGTATCAAAATTACTTCGTGTGCATATATATAAAATATTTTTGGATAACAAAAGTTTTATTTTTGGACCAATGAATGTTTTTCCGGCCGTGATCGATGTGAAATTTTTTTCTTGAAAAATAATGTGATTTTATACCCGTGAAACACCTTTAGGAATTGAAACTGCCCGTGAATGTGGAACACCTGTCATGAATGGGGTCTATCACTGCCGTGACTTATGCATAAAATAGGTTTACAACTTTCTTAAGGTGCTTTTTCAAATAAGCTTTCGAACATGGATCGGTTGATACAATTTTGAATATTAATTCTAATAATATATAATGTCTCTCAAATGAGATTAAAACACATTCAATCATCCCCATTCATCAACAAACATCAAATATCGAATTCCTACTACTTCAAAGACAATCCAAGGAGTTTGTTCTTGGGAGCGCTTCTCACAATCATTACAACAAAATTGCTATATAACCACAAGCAAAATTGTGACAAAAACATAGAAATCTTGTGGTTAAAACAATTAGCCACAAGCAAAGTGTCTGTGACGGTAGAGCCCGTGGCTATAGATACTCGTCTATTTCCATAGATGCTATCTTGTGGCTAAAACAATAGTCACGGGTATCATATCGTAGCTAGTAAAATATCCACGAGTACTTTCTCATGGCTAAAGTGAATTACAATTCTTTACATATTTCATTATGATCTACACTATATAATGTACTAACTAATATCAATCACCATAAACATAAAGTTCCTCACACTGAACATACCACCACCAACGTGAATTGAATTGCTTTAAATAATACTATACATAAGGATGTTAAGGATTCAAATCTCTATACATGGAGTTCATACTATGCCATTAAATAGAGACGGTTAATGTCAACCAATAACAATTTCAAATCAATTAATCAAATTTAGAATACAAAAAAACCTATTCATCGACATTTTTGATGTGTAAACTTGATTCGCGTCGAAACTGTTGAATCGTCTTTAATTCATCCAATTATAATCCTACAAAATACAAGTTTAAAGGTAAGTTGAAGTCATAACAGATCCATCAGTATGTAAAAACTAAACTGCAATCAAACATTAGATGTTGAGTGCCTCAAATAATCAAGGACAAGTAATTAACATTAGATGTTCTATCAACAATCGAGATTAAGATAAAGCCCATCATGGGCAAAGCTTTACTGCACAAGGTTGGAGTTACAAGCATTAACAACGGAATCCGGTAGAGACGAATTCCCTTGACTATTACACAGGCAGACAACGTTGAGTCCAGGGAAGCCATCTCGTGCACAACTCGATTAGCTTCTCTATAAATCCAAGAACATTTAACTTCTCGAAAACCTTGTTGTAGCTTGATGCAATCCGGAATAATTCCACCTTGGATCGACAAATCCGCAGCACCACTCTCTAGCATGTCCACAATAGGGCGACAATCAGATTCAATAATAATTTGATCCATACCAGATGTTTTCGCCAGTTCCAACCCCAGCCTAATGGCAAGAGCCTCACCTAAATCCACAGTATCTAATTAATCATAAAAGCAGCCTAAAAATTAATAATGTTGCGATCAAGTCGTTTCAGCATGACTTCCAGTAACCAAAAAGAAACAAACACAAATAAATGAAAAAACCATATAGATTTAAACATGCAGAAGTACATATAAAATCTGTATCCAAGAGCAACGAATATAAACTTGTGAAGACTGTAAGTCCAAATGAAAAATTAATCAAGACATGCAGAATCAGTAGATGCCATCATCACCCGCAAAAAAGATGCCATATAGAATCAATATATACCTGTTTCATTGATGAGTTCCTCGACAATCTCGATTTGTATTCAATCACCACTCACACTTATAGGCCTCCCTTCAAAATAATCTCCATCATGTGAATGCTGTGGAATTAACCGTAATGAAAGAGCAGAAATAACATGAAAGAAACTATTCAGGATTCATTATACAACAAGAATTACTCCAAGGGCAAACTACTACTAGAAAACAGTGAACTAAAAGATGACCACTTGTAAGACTCCTGAAAAATCGTACAAAAAACAAGATACAATCGCGGATATCATTAAAGAACACCAAAAGCTCCCATAAACAAGTGTAGCATGATTCCTTAACAGCCACATGAAGTTCCAGATTGGAAAACGCGTAAGGTTAGCAATCAAAATTTGTGCGCACAAAAATGGCTCAAACCTGGAATACGAATTTCAGAAGATAAAAACCAAATCAAAACCTCAGGAAACAAAAATTCAATTAGATCAACTCCAAAATCAACTAAAAAACGAAAAACGAAACATGGAGGTTCTGCCAGACCAATACCACTTCGATTCCATACTCAAGCCTTGAACGCTTTGAACTTCAATCACCAGTTTATACCCACATCGGGAATCGTGTCAGTTTTAGCGGCCTTTATAAATCCTTATAGTTATGCCGGGTCGGTAACGACGACTTGTAACCCATCAGGGGGCAACAAACTGATCGAAGGGAACGATGCCATGTGAAAAGAAAAACTTCCTATGATGGATCAGGGCCTCACCTATAAATTTTTATCATTTTATTCATAATAATAAAAGTGATGATAGTGATCAATTACAAACTTAAAATAACAACCAGATCCGTGATGGATTTGGGCCTGATCTATAAATTTTTATCATTTTATTTTTATGAATATGAAAAGAAAAATATGAATACGTGGAAAAAAATAATAATAAAAGTGATGATATTAGATCAATTACAAACTTAAAATAACAACCAATCATAGATATTCCTGATATGGAGCACATGTGACAATGAATCCAAGCATGTATGAAGCGCACAGATATCATGTACTGGAAAACACAAGTTTTTCAATCATATACAACCACTTTCATCGAACATTAATGTAACATCAATACCTTGTTAGGAAACCCACTAGAGAAACCGAGGGAATGACCTGACTGGAGTAAATATACAACAATGCACAAGTTGGCCAAGAAGAAAATCCATCTGAGGGAGACCTCTGTGCTCCTGTTGATCACTCACATAAATGTTCAGCATCTGAAGAACCTTCAGCTCTTTGTTCAACACACACCATATCGAAAAGGTTGGTATCAGAAACTTAAAAGGCGCGTTCTTAGAACAAGATGCTTACTAAATCGCATCTGTGATAGCTGGTGGGTTGTGTTTCTGTCTCAGTATAGAATCATGGTGACCTAATTCGTCAATCCCCTGTGACATACTCACAAAGAAGATTCACTAAAAGGCCCAGTAGCATCGTACGATTAATAAATTTTACATAACAATAAAAGATGAACAGAGTGATGAGAACTCGAATCGTCGGAATCAAAATATATCGAGAATTGTAACTTCTAATAAGAGTAGAATATTACAAACCTGTATAGTTATAAAAACAACCACACTCTAATTGTGTTTAACACACAATTTACATCGCATTTTATTTGGAAACACTCTACGAATACACACTTAACTCTTAAGTGCCTTGCACTTATTCTTACACTTAGGAAACTCTCTAAATTTTTTTGTGGTAATGAACAAGGGTGCTAAGCATCCCTTACATACTTATTATACAACCATAATTCTTATTCTCCTTTTCTAATTTTCATAATCAACCTAGGAGACTACTAACATTCAAGGGGACTAACGTAGATTATTAGTTTACAACTAAACTTCTTAGTGTAACTAAATTTTCTATACCTAATCTTCAAGCACGCCATGTTTTACTAAGAAAAGTTGAATGTTTAACACTCCCTCTCAACGAGTACTCTCTCTTTTATTATTGAATGAGTAGTCATTCCAAGCTGTTTTCTGAATTCTTCAAACTTATCCCTACTAAACCCTTTAATGAAAATATCTGCAACTTGATCGTTGGTATTAATGTACTTCATCTCGATCTTTCCTTGAAGTACCTTCTCTCGATAAAATGATAATGAACTTCCACATGCTTCGTTCGAACATGAAATACCGGATTCTCTGTCATCCGAATTGCTGATTGATTATCACAGTAGAGTTGAATTGTGTAATCAATAGGTTGATGAAGATCCTCCATCAACTGCATCAACCATGTACACTCTTGTGCTGCCATACCAACTGCAGATATCCTGCCTCTGTACTTGACAAAGACACTATTGGTTGTCTCTTGCTACACCAAGAGATAACCTCTAATCTAAGGTTGAACATATAATCAATAGTTGACCTTCGAGTGTCGTGATCTTCAGCATAGTCAGCATCACATAACCCGGTTAATTGGGAATGTTCTTCCTTCCTGTATAGAATGCCAAAGTCAATAGTTTCTTTGACATACCTCAGAATTCGTCGCGCTGCTTCCAAGTGAGACTTCTTAGGATTCTGTATGAATCTGCTAGCTACACCGACTGCATAGGAAATGTCAGGTATTGACAGAATGAGATAGATTAAACTTCCCATTATTTTTCTGTACATAGTCTCATCTTCAAGATCTTTGTCTTCAGCTGACCACAGCTTAGCAATTGCCTCCACTGGTGTTGAAACAGGTTTGTAATCAAGCATTCCATATTTCATTAGAAGGTCTTTGGGATACTTCTGCTGACACAAAAATATGCCCTCCTTGGTTCGGTCTATTTCAAGACCCAGAAAGTGCTTCATCTCTCCAAGATCTTTCATCTGAAATCGAACCGATAGGTTTGTCCTGGTCTGTCTGATCTCCTCCTCATGGTCTCCTGTGATGATTAGATCATCCACGTGATAAGAACTGCTGTCATCTTCTCACCTCGAGACTTTATAAATAGGTTTGAGTCTGCTGGCATAACTGAGTATCCGCTTTGAATAAGAAACTCAGCTATCTTTTCATACCATGCTCTTGGTGCTTGCTTCAAGCCGTAGAGTGCTTTCTTCAACTTGCATACATATGAAGGGTAGGTTTTGCTCTTGAATCCTTTCGACTGCTCCATGTAAATCTCACGTTCAATTTCTCCGTGTAAGAAAGTATTCTTCACATCCATTTGCTATAGCTTTCATGATTTGTTGGCCGCAAGTGCTAAGAAAACACGAACAGTTGTGATCTTCGCTACTGGACTGAGTGTCTCATCATAGTCCAGGTCATACTTCTGTTAGAATCCACGAGCAATAAATCGAGCTTTGTATCTTTCGATCGAACCATCAGATTTAGATTTGACCTTGTACACCCACTTGCAAGAAATAGGTTATGTGACTTCGACTTTGTAACTAAATCCCAAGTCTGATTCTGATTCAATGCATCGATCTCTTCCTGCGTGGCTTGTCTCCACTCCTTACCATGAACTGCCGCCTCATAGGAATCGGGCTCTTATGGCTTGTCATCTTCAACAAGAGTTGCATTGGCGTATTTGGGATTTGGCTTCCGCTCTCTGGTTGGATAGCGATGCTTTCGTTGACCTTTTGCCTGCTCTTCTTCTTGGTCAGTTTCTTCTTCTGTGCCTTCAAGTTGGATAGGTCTATCTTCCTCTCTGATCTTGTAGACTCCGTTTTGTCAGGGACTTTCCTTGCTTGAAGATTTAGGAGATGAATCTCCTTTAGAAACTTCAGGTTCTAGAGGAACTTCTGGATCAAGAGTAGCTTCCTCCTCTTTGTCCAACTTTTCCTGCAGCATTTCTTTGATCACTTTTGAATCTGATAAAGTGACTGACTGTGGACTCCACCAAGATGATGCTTCGTCGAACACCACATTCCTTGATGGATAACATCTGTCTGTGTTGGGGTCAACACACTTCCATCCCTTCCGTTGATTATCGTATCTTACAAAGATATATCGCACCGTCTTCTTGTCGAACTTGCTCCGAAGGTGGCCAGGGACGAATACATAGCACACACATCCGAAAACTAGGAAGTGACTCACCACTGGCTTCATTTTCCAGAGGTTCTCGAACGGTGTCAAGAATCCAAGCCTCGCTTGTGGTAATCTGTTGATGACATGAGCCGTCGTCTTCATGAATTCCGCCCAAAAACGTGGTGGCACGTTCTTGGCATGTAGCGTGCTTCTGCAAGTCTCGGCTAGATGACGATTCTTCCTTTCAGCAACGTCATTTTGCTGAGGGGTGTCTGGACAAATCAACTGCCTGCGGATATTGTTTTGTCGCAGGAACGTCTTGAACTCGTTTGACGTGTACTCATCTCCGTTGTCAGTACGGAGAAACCTCACCATAGTTCCTAACTCCTTCTCGACGTCTTCTTTGAAAGTTTTGAGCATTGACAATACTTTAGACTTTTCCTTTATGAGGTATACCCATACATACCTCGAGTAGTCATCAATAAAGATAATCATATGTCTTAAATCGATGACAGATGGTTGCTTCACTGGATCAAAAATAATCTGAGTGAACAAGCTCCAAATGAACCTTGACTTTGAATTACGACTCCTTGGACGGTAACTGGTATGTTTTGTCATATTGACAATCAGCACAGATAGCATCTTCACGAATCTCCAATTACGAAAGACCCTTGAGAGTTGATTTTTTTAATCATCTTTCTTAACTTCTGAAAGCTAACATGCCCAAGCCGAACATGCCATAGATCAGCAGTCTCATTCTTTTGAGTCTCATCCACGTAAGTCTCTTGGGCTGACATGACATAACAGACTCCATTCGTCTTCCTTCCATGACAGACATACTCCTGTCTTGACTACGGTAAACTTTGACTTTGATAGGCCTGAACACCACATGGTGTCCATTTGTTGTCAGTTGTGAGACTGATAACGAATTCTTCGCCACCCCAAATACATGAAAAACATTATTTAGAAGTACCTCTTTATTGCTATGCCGAGGGATGATCTTCGTCTTACCAACATGAGATATTGGCAACTTCGATTTGTTGACGATGATGACCACACAGTTCCCTTTATATTCGGACATGTCATGGAGTTTCTCTTAGATTCCCGTCATGTGATTAGAACAATCAGAATCTAAGATGCAGTTATGGTTGTAATTAATCACCTTGTTGTTGTTGGCATCTGCAAGTGTCAACTCTTCCACTGGTTCTGCAATACAGAAAGCCGCGATCTCTTCGTCTTCTATCCCCATGGATACTTGAAAATCCCACTCTTCTACATTATTGCTTTTACTTTGACTAGATGAAGCAAAGTGTCTTTTCCTCTCGTAGTTATAGCATTCTTCATTTTGATACCGTCTTTGCCCGTCACTTTGAGCCCTTTCTTGATTAGCGCTTCTCTTAGATTGAGAATTCCTCCAAGACTGTTTCTTCTTTCAGCCTTCTTGCTGATGTGATTGTCCTTCTTGCATCCGTTGAGCGTCTTGGTTGAATTTTTTCTCTGGACCTCTCTTTCTGCTAGAGAGAGCCGTGCTTTCATCCGTAATAGAGACTTCAGATATTTGCTTGTCTAGAGCTTCCTAGTTTGTCAAAATACTCTCCAGCTCCATGAAAGTCGGCTCAGTGGCCCACCCACGGGTTGCTATAATAAGACCGTTGAATTCTGGTTTTAACCCGTGAATAATGATCCTCCTCGTACAAGGATCATTGATTGGATTCTCTGGATCCAATTTAATAATCTCTTCACATAAAGCTTTCATTTTAGTGAAATACTGGTTTATCGTCGGGCATCGTTGTAAGACTGACATAAGCTCATTCTCGAGCTGGTGAAGTCGGGCATCGTTTGTTTTGACGAATAAGGTGGCTAGAATGTTCCATACTTTCTTGGGAGTCTTAACGTCCTTGATTCTCTGTCTTCTACAGAGACAGTAAGAGCGAATATCACCTTATCAGTTTTGACCTTCCATTTCTTAAGGTCGTCCTCCGGCTCTTTTGATGGTGTTCCATCAGGGCCGTTAATAATCTCCAAGAGATTTTGATCGAGGAAGTAAAACTTTATTCTGATGCTTCAAGTGCTGTAGTTGTTACTATTTAACTTTCGACATTATTAAGCGAGCTGTTAATTTTTGTCATGGTGACTCCGTAAAAATATTTTTACAACACGGTAAAAATATATTTTTATAATAGCAGTTGTATTTTATAATTCCAAATTGGAATAATAAAAATATTTTCTGATAATAATTTTATTTTTAACAGGTCGGTAAAATTTATTTACCGAGTCTGATAAAAAATAATATTTCATCAACTACACCCCTCCGACGTGACTCTGATACCACTTGTTGAGAAATCGGATCGTCGGAATCAAAGTATATCGAAAATTATAACTTCTAATAAGAGTAGAATATTACAAACCCGTACACTTATAAAAACAAACACACTCTAATTATGTTTAACACTCACAATTTACACCGTACTTTATTTGAAAACACTTTACAAATATACACTTAACTCTTAAGTGCCTTGCACTTATTTTTGCACTTGGGAAACTCTCTAAGTTTTTTTTTGTAATGAATAAGGGTGTTAAGCATCCCTTATATAATAGTTATACAACTATAATTTTTATTCTCCTTAACTAATTTTCCATAATCAACTTAGGAGACTACTAACATTCAAGGGGGTTAAACTAGATTATTAGTTTGCAACTAAACTTCTTAGTATAACTAGATTTCCTATAGCTAATCTTCAAACACACCTTGTTTTACTAAGAAAAATTGAATGTTAAAGAATATGAGTTGAATGTTTAACACAGAGGATAGGGATGAGAGACACGTAGAAACAATAAGATCACAGTCTTAGTGACATCGTAATTTCTCGGCCAGATACTTAACAGACTGGAGTATGCCATATATGATAATCACTTATCCTTCTTCATTCACTTCAGGATCCGTTAATCTGAAGAATTCCCTACTAAGTATGGGATTCAGAAGAAATCGGACCGCATGGACTGTCTTTACATATATACATGCATGCTAGAACCCATATAATAATATTAAGTGCTTGAATTTATGACAAAAACTGGGGATCAAGATAAATGGTGAGCCTCTTGCATCTGCTACAGAGAAGGTATGGTCCCAAAACCATATGGGAGGGGAAGATTTGCTATTGCAAATTATCAAAATGAAAGATTTGAGCCTCTTGCATCTGCTACATAGAAGGTATGGTCGCAAAACCGTATGGGAGGGGAAGATTTGCTATTGCAAATTATCAAAATGAAAGATCAAATCTTTGATTCACTTACGAATCTACATGACATAAAGGCAAATCCACGTTAAATTACGCAACCTAGCGCCTCTTTTCATTCCAATCAAAGCACTTAGGAGGGCCTTCGTCCTTGTCCAAACACGGCCCCGTCTGCATACACGAACCATTCGCATACGTTCTCCTTGTTACACTCATCATTTCCTTCAATATAAACATCAAACCAGTGAAACTCGTTCAGCCATCTGAAGCCACAGAAGAAGAGCGATGGTGCCCCAAATATTTGGTCGGAATGAAAATTCGTATATCTGTTGATATGCAAGCACGTGGGTGCCCAAGTCATCGTCTCTTGACTTGCAATGAAGAGTAAGATCGTAACGTGCACCACTCGAACAGTAAATTCCGGTAGTAGTTTTATTTTTATAGATTCACTTGTTGCGGCTATGATTGCGAGCACAAGCAGAACGATTTTGTAGGTCGACGAAGTCATTCGTTCTCTATAACGATGATCTAGTTGCTTATCTGTGAGATTGGAAGGAGGATACAGGGTACTTTCCCATGCTTTAACTCACGGTTTTGTATTGGAACTGAACAGTCAGGAAGTTTAAAATAAGCCTCATTTAAATACTTTCTATAGTTTGTTTGGGTATGTCTGCATAATCAACCAAGTAACTCATTAAATTTGTTCATGCATGACTGCAGATGCATTCATATCCGCGTGTTGATTTTATAGCATGTACTCCCTCCATCCCGTAAAAAAACACAACGGATTGATTTTACATATTTATCGATGTAAAATTTAACACGCGTAATTAATGACGATCAAACGTAGTTTTTTATAAATTTATCGTGAAACATCAATGATTATACAAGTTGCGTATTTCTAACGCAATACATATTACATGACGATCTGACGTGAATTGATATGAACACTAGATCTGTATTCATATATATATATATATATAATATAAAATATATATATGTTATACTTTTCATGGGACGAAAGGAATAATTGATAACTCATTTTGTACTTATTTCTCTGTTGTTTCATGACGTTAGAAGTATTTGATTTCAGGAGAAGATAACATAAGTATCACGTCGAAGTTAAGTTTCACTTATAACTAATAAACCAACAATATCGTATGGGTTAAAATTTTACGCAATTAAACGGTGAGATAGGCGTAAGGATAGGCAGGGAGGGAGGTTGCTAGCAGAACCTAAAACCTACCGCAGATAGAAAATGCTGTTATTACAACAAGAGCTCGACTCCGCTACATGGCATGTAACTTTAGCTGTTTTGTGCAATCTCGATAGAGCGTCGTGTTTTGACATGAACAACTCAATAGAGAATCACAGTAACCTGCGCCATTGCTTCCATCCCCTTACCCGAACATACACAAGGAAAAGCTCATGAAGAAGTCTGACCACTTCATCCTCGAATCTGAATACATGCCATTCCCAGCTATGTTGAGAAGTTTCCTCGAGACACTTCTGGGCAGGATAGAAGGAAAGACAAATGCCTATCATCTCATCTGAGACCACTTCATCTCCAAGAGTACAGTCAATGCAATGCCAGTATAGACACCTCCTCCTTAGAGTACTCCTAGTTGATTGGTTCTCTGATCAAAGCAGGCGTTGTTTCCCAGTTACAGAATCCACAGCCGCCTTTCTCCCTGAAGAGTATAGCGAAACAGCGGGAATCAGAGTTGCACCACGAATCCTTCAATGAGTAATTAAAAGGAAAAAGGAGGAAAAAAGAAAACAAAAGAAATAAAATGAAAAGAATACCTGGGCCAATGACTAGCACCGTCTTTGATCCAGCTGCGACCTACAAGAACTCAGAAACCAGAATATCACAGACATGTGACAGCAAAACAATAGGAACATTACAGGATGACGAAAGATCCAATGCCATAGATGAAACAGCCCAGTTCCTAAAATTCAAGGTAAGAAGGAAGCTAGATTATATGCCAAAGTCATGGCTCATCAAAACTAGTTAACTAAGCTAACATTATGGGCCATGGCTTTCGGCCTTCCCACTAACAAAAAGTCTTGTCGGCAGTACGGTAGTACAACATAGAATATTCCCTCTCTGGAATCTCGATATGAGCAGGAGAATTTGACGATGGGTCCAGTTAACTAAACATTACAGTCCGTAATTTTCTATAAATAATTGGTGACTTGACAGAGTCAAAATTACAGGATTAGACTCTTCAACCGTGAAACTGTTTATCTCGATTCACGCTTAAGTTTTATCACATTTTCTTATATCGTTTCGAAGTTTTTACATTCATAATTGCATTGATTTTGGTCCTATCTGCTGTATTTGCGAGCTTTGATACCTCGGTGTGATTTGTAGGAGGAAATAAGCAATAGGACGGTCAAAAAACGTTGGGAACGGAGCATGATCGAGCATAGACAAAGCAGGATGAAACAGGCGAAACATTTGGTTCAGGGTGACACTCAAAACGTCCGGACGCAGTGTTATCTCAAGCCCGGGCGCCGTTTATCGAGAGGACACTGCTTCAGAAAAAATACTGAAGCGCCCGGACGCAACCTCATGTCACGCCCAGGCGCGGTACCCAAAGCCCAACAGGGCCTGTTCAGTGAAAGAATCGAAGCGTTCAGGCGTCGTATATGACCACGCCCGGACACGTGTGATGAGACCCCTTTATGTCAGATCGACCATAAATACTCCCTTTTGATCCCGAATCAAGGCATCCATTATCATACACGATAATTGACGAAAACCTAGGGTTTTGAGCGAATTTTTTGGGTGGAGGCGGTTACGATTCATTGGAAAACGAAATTATATCAAGGGACTTCATCAGATCGAACCGGATTCCGTCTCGATATTGATTTTGCGTTCTTGACTCGTTTTGATTTTCACTTGTACTATGATGATTTTCATGCACATTAAGTATTTATCGTAATAGCTTAGTACTCAAATCATGAGCTAAACCTTTTGTCAGGGTTGTAATGTAGTCGGATGTTTATATTGATGTTACTCTTTGTTAATTTAGTTTTGATTGTTTTGTGGTTATGATATATGGTTGTGCTTAATATTTCGACAAATTGATCAATTGTTGTATGATCTATGGCATGATTTGAATCCGATAGTATAGTTTCGTATCGAGAATTTGACCAAATGTCCACACGTTGAATGCGAGATCGAGAGATCGCTTACGTAACGTGCGAGACACGCTAGGAACCCCCGAATTTCATGCTTAATGTAACATGATAGCCTCTCATCGAGAGATGTTAAAGACAGCGTTTGGTTTGACGTAGTCTAGAACTCGAGAAAGAATATATTACGCCTTAAAGATTCGTCTATAACTACGATTCATGATTAACTATTAAAACGACATAGTAACTATATACAATCGGAAGATGAAGTCACAACCCTACTCCCTTCCACATCTAGAACCAGATCTTCTATTGTTGTGTTGTTAATTTCGATTAGCTTAGTTTAATTAGTAGAATCCTTAGTGTCACATAACAACTCATCACGTTTTCATTGCTTAACCCAAGGAACACTATTTATACTTCGCTCGTTAGATCTATATTTTTGTGAGACGATAACTTATACACTCACTTTTATTACTTGCTACGACACGTACACTTGTGTTAAGACGTGATATACAAAATCGCGAACAGAAACCTATTGAATATATCATATTGTGGGTCTTACATCATTAGTTCGGACTTTTGATAGATTTTGTTTCTCGACGAAATCTAAATAGAAATAGACTGTAAAATTGAACCATGGAATTGGATGGCCAGTGTCTAAGTTTCCACTACTGTGTCTCATCCACATGAAGACTTAAATATCTGTCTTATCCTCTTTATCTTAGCTACATCTTGATCCTTACAGGCTTTATACATGCAGAACTAGCATAAGCCCAAGTCACACAAATTCAGTATCCAACGTTGAACATTGAACACCTTAAGTATCTTTAGTATGCCATCCTCATGATTCTTTCAAAGCATGAGAAACCATTCCACATTTTGATATCCCAAAAGCTAAATTAGAGTCAGGTAAAAGCTTCACAATTTGTGTAATAGGCCCTTGTATGGATACAATCAAGATAAATTAACAACTCTTCATATCAGATACCCAACAGTACCTACACAACTCCTTCATGAGGTCCATAACAAGGAAATCTAACTTAAATTAAAGAGAAAGTAGCTACTGAAAAGTATAAATTCTAAAATGCAAGTGTTTCTGTTTTTTCTCCCTTTTTTTTTCTCTCTGAATTGCAGGAAGATAACATACCTGAGTACGGCCCGCGTCAGCAACTTCAAAAGTTGGAAGACCAATGCTGTCTGCTGCATCTCTCAATTTATTCCTGACAGAACATGTAAATCATGCTTTAACAAGAGGATGCAACACCAACTGTATTGACAATAGCCAAAACTCAGCAAAAAACCACCTGCTTACATTTCTTGTTGATTCTTGCAGGTCACAACTATCTTGGGTTGCCCACATAGCTCCCATTGTCTCAACACGGAACGCTGCCTGCCATGAAATATGGTCAGCACAATTATACACACTACTTTCTTGGTAAAAAAAAATAGTCCAATTGAATTTCCAAGACTCTGGTTTTCCACTCAGTAGATCAGGAAGTATTCACCTTTGCATTAGTTCCGCATACATTCCTGTTGCAGCATCTGCAAGTTAACAAATCAAGTATCTAATTAATGATTGGAAGGGCCTATGCATAGGGTGACTGTATATAAAATGAAAGTTAAATGAAATGAGAAACCTACGAGCACATTGAGATGCGATCTTGCCAGCTCCCATCTTTAGGTCTTGTCGAACAACCAAAACCTGAAGCAGTTCCAAAAGTAAAGCATTCACTTATCAAGAAAAATTATATCAACTCATCAAGAAAAATCACATTCCCTTGTCAAGAAAAAACTTTAGAAGTTAGTTCGTATTTGCATACGATAGCTGTGATTCCTCACAAGTTGTAACCTGCATAAATCATTCGATTATGAAGCTAGCTATAATTATATGTTTGGTATACACAGAAGACACTAAGGCACCATTCATTACAAAAACCTCTTCAGTGATTGTTCTATCGGTCTAACCTTGAAACTCATCATTCATTATGTTTTATATTTCAGAATGTCACTTGGAAATTCAATAAACTACTTTGAAATATCATAACATTCTCCAACAGAATGTTTGATGAGCTACAATAAAATTAAGTGTTCGTGGAGCTACTAGCATACAAAAAAATTCTCTGTATATTTCTAGAGTTGAACCAAAATGCAGAACTGCCAATTAGCATTAACTTTCATCAGAGGATAAGACCTTGTTTGGCTCCCTAAATTGAGTGAGATGGTGTTGCCAATCTGATTTTATTTTCCTTTTAATTCTCGAAAAAAATTGAAATTTCACATACACATCGTCAGGATTAACCGATGGACGCGGTACGAGTGAACTAGAAGACAGGGTAACCTTTGAGAATCAGTTGAAAAGATTTGGCCCGCATAAAGTGAGAGGGAACCATGAATTAAGATTTCAGCATACTAAGCTACTCCCTCCATCCCATAATACATGGGACACTTTTCTATTTGGACAGTCCCAATTTATTTACAACCTTTTCTTTTTTAACCAATATTTAATCTAAAAAAATCACATTAATCATATTTTGTTACAGTATACCCACTACCTCCTCTTACAACAACCCATTACCCCTAAAAAATATTCGTTCTTCATCAAAATTCTACAAAAATTTAACACACACATAAATTTCTACGCCAAGTCAAACGGTTACAAATATTATGGGGCGGGGGAAGTATTATTTTCCAGCTCGTTGGACAACATGTGAAGGGTGCCAGATACAAACAGGAGAATCACCTTTTACACAGATTACAGATAGATGTACAAATCAAACTTGGCACTAATTTACAACTTAGATGTCATAATTAAAAGCTAGTTGTCTTGTAATGGATCTAATCTTCTCTCTCTTAGGGTGACATGTCATGAATAACTTTTCTTATTCGGAAGAATGCATAAATTTACCCATATCTGTATCGCATGCAGGTTTACTCTATGAGATCAGTCTAGATTAGCAACAACCTGATGCAAATGTGCTTTACACCGTTTTCAATAAATTATAACACAAAAGTTACATGTGTTTCAACCAGAACAAGCCCCTACCTATACCTGAAAACTTCAAAAATTTAAATAAAATTAAAAAATTAAAAAATTAAAAAAAACCACTTCTACTTCCATTAAGAGCACCCAGCCTAAGCCTCTTTTTCCCAACGATCTGATATCATGAAACATAGCTCCTATTAACAAGACAGTAACGTGCACAACAACATGAAAACACCACATCAATTAAGTGCTACAGAGTATTAGACTCCAAGCTCAATCAGTTTGAAGAAAAACAAAGAATAACTCCATACTGTGGTTGATCCACATGAAGCTAAATACCCAAGTAGGCTAACTCTGCATGCCAACATACTTTTATGAAGGATAGACACAAGGCTCAAACTTCTTTCCCGTGGGGCAACCAGAAGTATTGGTTGATCCAGAAGATTGCAAAATACTCCCGTGGAGTACTTAACTACCACAGCTTCACATTGTTCACTAATCGCTCAAGTTAAAGACACTCCTTTTACAACAAAGGACTATTGGTTCAACTTCAATGATGCGATATAAGAAACCCGCCTTTCTCTTAAATGATATCATCCAAGAATTGATAAAAGTTTCAAACGCACTCCCCCATATCAAACTATTCTGGAATCACTGCATTGCTCTCATCTCCCTTAAGGCCCCAACACTCGATCGAAATAATAATCCATATCCGATATTCTCATTCTCATATTCAGCAACCTAGGTATTCCTATCATGTACACCACGACATGTACAAAAACCTTATCCATCCGGCTAAGCCAAAAATTGAACTGCCCATCACTAACAATTATGCTAGTATAATACTACTAGAAAGGTACCATTTTGAACTCCTCACTGGGATCACCAGGAGACCCACACCGAATCCCACCGGACCCATTAGAACCCTTGCGGGGATTCTTCCTGGGTTTGGCCAAATCCAAGAGCAACCCGAATATGAATCCGATTACGAGACCCGGGATGAAGTTCTCGGGGCTGAAACTCGAACTCAATGACCATTTCTTGTCCTGCAACAACTTGTTCCGCTCAAAAAATAAGATGATGAATAAGAGGACGAATTCAGAGAGAATGGATTGGTGAGAGAGAGAGAGGGGATGAGAAGGGGAAGGATGAGAGTTTTGAGATGATACCTTTGAGTTTGCCATTTGGATTCAGCATTTTTGGGATACCTGGGGTTTTGCACGACAATCGGATAAGTTGTGATCATATTGAAAACTGAAATTCGTCTCTTTGTATTATGATGATTATTTAATAAAAAATAAATGATTGAAATTAAATGATAATATTTTAATTTTAATTTTTGATTTGTATCATGATATATATTTTTTAAGTCTTTTTTCTTATGTAAATTTTGTCGTGGTTTGATTTTAGTCTGCAAAAAAATTACTGAGGGAAAAAAATAATAATAAGAATGAATTGAGATGATTAAGAAAGAAGATTGGGATCAACAGTGACTAGAACAATTGATAGTAGTATGTGGGATAAAGGATAAGTATTTTCTCTATTTCAAAATATAGAAAATAGTTTGATCTGCATCAAAAAGAATTTTTTTTTTGTGATACTAAGATTTACTATAGTTGTTGTGAGAAGAGATATTGAATGTATTATAACAAATGGTGATTGTTTTGTTATTTTATATATATATATATATATATATATATAAATTATTAAATATGATATGACGATTTAAATAAAGAAATGTTGTTTACGTTATAGAACGAATGTAGTATTAAAGAGCCTAAAATAAAGAATTGACGCAATGAGACTTTAACGCGAGCAACATGCTTCCTGATAATGTACGAATGTTGTAATACTAGGTTCATCAGTTATTATCCAACACCTGAAGCAACATCTAGCGTGTGCAACATATTCAGCTCCATAACCGTTGTTGCAAGTATTCAATAATCACTTAATATCTTCTACATGGTACTCGAAATTATACATATCATCACATTATGTATTTCATCGTTGTGAACATCTCTCCCACCGAAATAGCAGTTAAGTCTATGACACAATTACAAGCATAGAAGTCCCGGCATTCACGATAATTACCTCATGATCATCATCTTTGATGAAGTGAAAAGCCCAAAACTTAGAAGAGGTCTCATTGAAAACGACAAGAGTCACTGTATATGTTTTGGGCAGTAAGTTTAGTTTGGTAATCGATTTCTACAGGAGGGGTGACATCTAATGCGTGATTGCTAGTAAGGATCTTAGACATAATAGACCATGCCGACTTCAAAAAGAGAAGCATGCGGCACCTTTAGAACAACATCAGGGCCTCTGCAGTTCTTGCTTAGGAATGCGTAGATGAAGTTGATGGCTACCTTCTTGAATATTGAGGATGATTTCTTCGCCTTGGCGTAAGAATGGCTCAGAATGTAAGCCACTCCGGAATCCTTGGCCCTGAGTATCACGAGTGACTCTCCTTTGAGTGAAGAACTAGGTGGACTGGCTGCGTCAGATCCTGCAACCTGAATCGCCTGGAAAGATACATGTCGGCAGCTGGTTTCATGTTTCTGAAGCACGACCATATCATCCAAGGGTTCAAGGTCTTCTATATCTGACCTCCCAGAGTTGTCAGGTGATGCGTCTGTGGACTTCAAGTTGGTTTCTTCCTTCTCTAAGAACTGTACAATCTCGGAGACCAGCCGGTTCTCAAAGTCATGGTTCTCTTGTTGCATATCCTTATAACCATAACTCACAATACACCGGAACATGCCATACTCTTTCGGGCCAACCCTCCCGGTGAGAAACCTTTCCTCTTCGCGGACGTGGGGCACGTGAACAGATTTTATGCATACCAGAACAAGGATCTCGTGGAAGGCTGGCAGGTTCGTGATGAAGTGTCCAAAAACAGCTGGTACCCCGGTGACAAGACTGGTGTACAACAGACCGATACCAGGGACACGGACCATGCCCAGGCTCGGGCCTAAAGACACCAATCTGTCGAGAGCGACCTTGTTATCCAAGTCGAATTGGTGCTTCTTTAAGGTTCCGAAGTTCCAGACATACATTGTTGTCATCAGGATTGAAGAAAGAGCAAGTGGAATCCACCCGCTTTCTGGGACCTTAAACAAGCACGCCGAGATATATAGGAGTTCTATAGATCCGAAAAATAGCAAGAACACGAGGGACAACATGATCCACTTCTTCCACACCATTACAATCACCATTGCCATCAAGCAAGTTGTCACAAACATGACAGTCGTGACTGCTAGACCGTAGGCATGGCCGATCATATTAGTGTCCTTCAATCCAATAGTCACTGCTAAACAAAGGCACATAAGGATCCAGTTCACCTCTGGAATATAAATCTGCCCGTATATTTCGCTTGAAGTGTGAACTATCTTGACGCGAGGAAAGCAGTGTAAGGCGCTACACTGGCTTATGATGGAGAAGGTGGCTGATATCACAGCCTGACTTCCTACTACGGCAGCAAAAGTGGCCACAGTGAACACCGGCCAAAACACACTCTCTGCAGAGATTGTAATACAGGATTATAGTACATCTTCCATAGCCTCAGCAATCGTGATGAATTTGGAGGTAAGTATACCTGGTATTGCTTTGTAGAAGCTCCTCTGAAGGTCTTCATGATGCTTAGAGAGAAAAGCCGCCTCACCCATGTACGCAAGGATTAAGCAAGGATATACCAAGATTGAAAAAGCCATCCGAACAGAATAAACGGTTAATACATAAGCAAGCATTAAAAAGAGAAGAAAAAAGATCCAGTGTAAATGAACTTGGAAGAAAGTGATAATGTTCAAGTGAAAATGTCCCTTGTCCAAGGTCGAGGGATACCTTCATTGAGAGAGCAGAGAAATGTCCCACATCGGCAAACATGGTCTCCACACCTGTGACAATATTATGAAATGAATAGGTCGAAACCTCTTGGGATGATCCTAACAGGAACCATGAATATGCTTCTGATCTCAGGCAACGCACGATTTGGTCAGAACTTTTCGAGGGTGTAAAGGATTTCATTTCCGAGACAAATCTACTTCATATGCTATGCAAGGAATGCTACAAGACCTTAAATAAGATCTTGTGATCTTGCTGGGTTCGTACCTGATCTTAATAGCATTAGTAATATATTTTCAGATCCAAGTGGGTACAATCACCAGCATTGATTATAATTTAGATTTGCAATAAACAGTTTGTTGTTACCTGTATTCGATAGAACAACGCCGCCTAGAGAAACCCATCCTTCCACGCCTGTTGTTTTGAGGAACTTGACCACGTAAACTGGAGAGAGTGCATACAATATTCTTGGATTCCAATGCACAATCTTATACACACCAATTCCACTGATACAAAGGAGCCAAGCTGTGACGATTGGAGCGAACATGAAAGCGACTCTATGTGTTCCGTGGTGCTGGAGGGAGAAAAGACCCACCAAGATAATGCATGAGAATGCAACAACATAATCTGCAGCAAAAGACAGGAAGATGACACAAAAAGACCTCTTGATGGAATTTTTCGTAGGCAATGCATGAAAAAATCTCGCTCCCTGTTATTTTCCGAAAAAGGTGAGGTGATCTTACTTTCGTGGGACCTTCAATCCCATGATCAGTTGTTTGCATAGAGTTTTATTGGAGCTGCCAAAACTCAGAATTCTCAGATAAATGAATTCAGGGGGGGAAATTGCCGATCATAAGTTAAATACTGCTTTGTCCACGTTGATTGACATTGAAGAATAATTATTCTTCCATGGACCATGACACTGCTAGATACAGTTGAGGAACACACTGACGCTGCATAGTGTAGAGCTACGGAAACTATATTCATGAGACATGACTGGAGTTTATAGATTGATTCAGGGGAAAGGACCATACTGTAGGTTGTAGGCTTAGGAAAGACTCAAAAGCAGCTAGTACCTTTATAAAAGTTTTAACAATAGATTTTGGGAGGGCCACAACCAGTATTTATCACATAGGGTGAAATGGTGAAGGATGTAAACAGCATGCAAACAGTAGAGCCAAAATAACTACCTGATATAATTCTCCAAAAAAAAAAAAAAAAATAACTACCTGATATAGCAGGGGTAAGGATACCATCCCCGATCGCCATGCAAGTACCTAAAAGAACAAAGATGAGCAGCCCTTTCCGAAACTTGGAGTGCTTCTCAAATAATGACTTCAAGGCCGAGCTATGCAGTGTGTCTTCTCTTCCTTCGATGGCATAAGCTGACAACTTCTCGTCCATGGGTTGCAGATTTGGTAGGACCCCGAGTTTGGCATGTCTGCATAATAAGGAGTATAGTGCGAAGGTGCCACCTGGGTACAAGTGAATTTTTTGGTATCAGAGATGCCATCATTGTTCAAGTGTACACCAGACTATATACATATCTGCAGGATCAGAAGCATGTTTATATTCTTCAGCATTCCCGATGGGCAAGTACTGTTTTGGCACATTGCTCTCATATTCTAATCATCAATCTTGGAAACACAATACTACACCCAGTAGCAAGGGCTCATTGCTTATTCCGGGATGACATTGTGCATAATTGAATCTCAAAGAGCAAGGTTCTATTTCTGTCAATACTTGAGCCCATGCTCATGGCACTCTTAGTACGAGTTTCTGACCAATGAACCAAGCCCATCCCTCTTCTACCATAGAACTATCATGCAGAGTTTGCAAATAATTGGATAAGTCTCACAGCTGTTCAATCATGATGCTAAAGTCAGCGTTTTTACATAATTCGAAGCACAGAAACCATGTTTTATTTCTTTTCTTTTCTTTTCTTTTTTTCTTGGTTAGGGAGATTCATCAAGGGGGCTTTCCTTAGGCCTCATAACATGTAACAGAACAGATGAACGTTTGTGCATCTGATGACAAAACTAAATGAAAAATGCTAGAAGGAACTAATCCAAGCTTAGCTCTATCCATTGAAGAAGGTATTAGGTCAAAGTGAGTAATTTCAAAAAATCGATTAAGTGATTAGCTAAGACGTACCTTCACCGTTATCATCAGCGGATATCACAATGAAGATGTATTTGAAAAGAGCGACCAAGGTGAGCGTCCAAAATATGAAGGAAAGCACTCCATATATCTCCTCATCATCTTCTTGAAGCCTAACCTTGTCAGAAAATGTGGTTTTGTATACATAGTGGCAATGTACTGAGATCACCGTAAACAACTCCAAGACTCTGGTATGCCAGTGTGAGTAGAGTGGAACAAGATGCCCGCTTGATGTTCTGCATCAGATATTCCAAGCACTTAGCAGAAAGAAGAAATGCAGATGAAGGAAATCTTGTATGAAATCATCATTAATAAGAAACTTGTTTATCCGTGTGAATCGTTCATTTAACACAGGCAAGAAATAGCTATGCTGGTTGGGTGGCCTAATTTTTAGATAGCACCAAGAGATGGGAAGACGAAATTCTAGCAGCCGAAATGATAGAAGATCTGAAACCTTTGATATACGATACTTCATTGACGGATATGCCACAATTCAGAACCAAAAACAGATTAAAGCAATTACATACCACCTCAAATATATTGCCTAAGAAATTTGAATTGTGGAACACACATTTCCTAGGTGTGACAGGATCAAAATGAACTTCATCCTAATGAATCAAAATATCATAAATATGATACATTAGACATGTCGGCTTACAACACAGGATCAAGTCGTCCCACACACAGTCACAAAGATGGATACTTGGCTAAATTGTACGGAAGCATTTTTAATCATAGATTGCAACGCAAAGAAAACCTAATCAATGGACTACAAACACCGATTTCAGCACTCGATTTGAATCCCTCATCAGCAATCAAATCAAGTAAAACTCATACCCTAACACTTCCTCAACACACCCCAGATGGTCAGGTCTAACCCTAGGACCATAGTTATCGATTCTCTAAACCCTCTTACATTCCGCAAACCACCAATAGTTATCAGATCCTCTAAACCCTATAAAAATACCATGATACATTGCATACAAATTATAAGAAACTTCAACAGGGAATGCTATGCGATTATCGGTAG
Organism: Drosera spatulata; assembly: GCA_035668315.1. NCBI lineage: Eukaryota > Viridiplantae > Streptophyta > Magnoliopsida > Caryophyllales > Droseraceae > Drosera > Drosera spatulata. The sequence continues at coordinate 64,871 of JAOVYX010002784.1, forward strand.
TACATTAACACCAAAGAAAAACCCATGTCACATAATGATAAAACAATGTAAGAACCCAAAAATGTCCAGTGAATCAAGATTGAACACAAAAAGGGCAGTTAAGATCATTGCAAAGAAGGGGGAAACCACCTCTTTGGAGATGCCATATTCAAGTGACTCCATTGATGATCTTGAACACAACCCACTACCCAAATTGTCAAATGGGCTTTCTTCTTCTACCTAGAAGTGTAAGAAAAAGGCAACTTTTAAAATTTTTGAAGATAGAATCCTAGAAAAATTGAAGCTTTATATAATGACGTGAAGCAAAAGGGTAGGAGCAGAGGTTGAAGAAGAGAGTGATGGGAGAGAGCAAGAAGAGAAAGTTAAGTAATGAGTAGCATCAACAGGAAGTAAAAGTAAAAGTGAAGGTGAAAGCTGTGTGGGAGAAGTTGGGAAATGCATTCAAGACTCCATTTTTATTGGTTCAACTCACTTTTTTCTAGTTTTGAATTCGTTTTGGTTTGGTTTGGTTTGCTTTTGTTGCCGTATTGCATTTTCATTGTTGCATCTGGGTTTGTTTGTGTTTTGTGCCCATCTCCAAGCATGCATCTCCTGTCCTCTCTAAAAGCATCTCTAATGCATCGTGTCATTCTGATATTGCTATAATTGTATTTTGACGAGTGAATGATATAAATTATTTATAATTTGAGAATGTTACTTTAATGATATTATGCTAAAATTTAGCATATTCATTTGATGAGTGATGAAAAAAATGTCACATATATTTGTTAAATTTGTTTGTTTATCCAAAACCTTTAAGAAGAAAATTGAGTCGATCACCACTAGACGAACCCAGATTGATTAATAACAAAAGCTATTTTATGTGTCAATTATAGCAATAATTTTGACAAAGTTAAAATTTAGCTATGACAAAAAAAAAAAAAAAACATCATTGAACAATAATTTTGAGACATATGCTATAAAACAGCAATAGCAATCCATTTAGCACTCGTTATGTTTTAAGCGTATTCATAGAGCTTGTTAGGATACTATGCACATCCGATGCTTTCTTATCACATAGCAAGCATCGCCTGAAAAAGGAGCAAAGATATATACATTGAACAGAAACTGTTACGAAATCCTTGACTTACTCGTTATAGTTTTGGTGTGATGTGTTTCTTTCCAATGAACATCTATTAAAGGTGATACCATAGAGGCTTTATGATATGATACGAGCAGGGAGCTCGCTATTATAGAATTTCCCTTATGTTATGAGAAGCAAATAGGCTACGAGTCATATTAGGCAAGAATAGTAACAGAGATGTAATGGAATGTATTAACGAATGTTGCAGGGTAAAAGCATGATTCATTGTATTTAGGATGAAATACAACATAACAAAAATATTTTGCATCATGTGAGGGTCATCAAACACGGATTGGGATTATAGTTTCCCGTCCTTCTCACTTTGCATTATTGCTTCCCTTTCATGGTAACTCATTGCGTGAATGCACATGATGATAGTATAGCACTACAAGCAATTAATTAACCAAATCAATAGATTTCTCTATTAGTTTAAGGCTAGAAGATATCTTCAAAAGTAATTATATTTCCAAATCTACCAAAAAAAACGTCTCCCAAATTATTTGGTATTTAGGTTCTCCCACACCTTAATCGACATTCATATGATGGTTTGTACGAACGAGTGTTTTTTTTTTTTTCGATAATCGAGTTTACAACAACAGCCAAGCAACTACATTAACAACTGCATTGCAATCAACATAATACAAATAAAAGACAATAACATGAGACTCAAAACAAGACAATTACTTAACACCTTAAACAACTCGTCTTGATTAATATGACCCCCTGACTCTCATAATAGTATCAATCTCAATCCCCAAGCTCCATGTATTTCATATAAACTGTCATCTTAATCTTATAGAAACATACCAAAAGGACCCTCGGTCTTCTAAAACCATCCGACTCATTGATCTACCTCTTCTTACAAATAAAGCTTATACTTAGTATTCGTTTTCTTGATGAAACATTTTAGACGTAAAACTTCGTTGTGAATCTTCTAATTGAAACACGTGGATCTCCGCCTTTTCGATCGAAAACAGTTCGCCCTCTCCCTCTCCATGTCCATGCTATCCCTATTAAAACTTTTGTCAAATACTTTCACCGTCTCCGTTGTTGACTCCGTACACCATTTGTACGAACGAGAGTTTACACCCAATGCGAGGGACTGTTTCTTCCGACACGTTACTATTATGCTCCCTTCATAAAACAAACCGATAGTTGATCAAATGATACATTAACTAGGTATAATCAATATTGTACGTGTGAGAACTTTTGTGCTTGAACTGAGCTTGATGGCACTTGATGCATAAAATGAAAACCGCAAGGAGTGACACTACGTACACAGGATCTTTACCTTCCACACACAATAGCCCCAGCAGCAGCACCAGCACGGACTACCCGAGAAATACGACATGAGCTCACCCCGGAGCCCCAAAACTCTAGGCAAGCTGATGTAGCCGGCGACACAAATGGTCACACGTCACGATCTCCCAAGGAGTCGATCCAGCCAATTTAGCAAAGCAGAATGTTCAATTAGCAGATAGACCGCTAACCATAGAGAAAACATTCCGAGACTGCTTAAGCATTATGCAGATCTCTTATACAGAGCTCCGTTGTCAATATCTGTCAAGCAGATGCAGAAGAAGGCACCAAACATCCTGCACAGACTCTTGAGAACAACTACGAATTAATCTTTAGATGACATACTGGGCAAAATAATACAAGTGCCTCCTCATGCGGAAACTTTCCTTAACAAGCACATGATAATTAGACACAAATCTATGAACTCATTGTGTATTCAACCAACAGATAAGAAAAATCAAGCAATAATTCTGACAAAACCTTTCTAGTCATAGTCGTGCACTTGGACTAGACTCTGAAATCCGAAAGACACATTTTCGACCAGCCAAATTACACTGACAATCACAACATATAACCCTCAGGGATATGACAACATATTTAAATAGTAGCAGACACTCGACATCCAACCAAACCTGAAGACTAACCAAGCCTTGACCAGACACTGAATCGAACGACAGACTGGCACACACTGGCCTTCAAAATAATACTACCGACATGCCCTGGGATGCCAAGCACAACCAGCACCTACAAGCGGGTATCGATGAAGCATAGATGTCGCGATGACAAAACATTGATCTGGAGTTGAACCACAAACACGCCTCAAGTTGAAGCAGAAGTTTCCTCAGCTTTCTCATCAGCTTCGACCTTGGGCTTTGATTCAGGTTCATTCTCTCCTCCTTTCTTCTCCTCAACAGTCAACTTCTCAAGAAGCTCAGCAGTGTTGGACGCCCCTTTATCTTCCTCTTGCTTTGCTTCAGCTTCTTCCTCCTCCTCGTGAGCACTCTGAGAAGCAGCAACATCTTGGAACTTTTCCATGAAGGTTTTGCAATCTGTTTCAATATTTAACAATTCAGAAGTCAGGTACCAGCATGAACAGAAAGGAAGGTGGCAATACCAAAATGTGAGCTACAGAGTACAGACACGATAGACATTCCAAGCCAACACAGTGAATCCACATAAAATCAGTAGCTATAAAAGCACACTATATCAGACTCCCCACTCTGCAGGCAGAAGTGCTTTAGTGTAATACAATGTCCATGACTAAGATTGGACATAAATGGAATTCCCCATACAACAAACACATGGACAATCCTACAATGAAAAGCAATATTGTCAAAAGATGCATAGGCCAAAAAACGTCAAGGGTGGATCTTCCTAAAGCTTAAGCAAGTACTATCTAACTCATTAAGCAAAGCACCTACCCCAATTACATCAATCGCCCAAATTTTATGACAACATTTTAGGATTGATTTGGAATTCAGAGAGGAATGAGGTTTCAGGAATGATTTGGTATTCAATAAGGATTTCCTCAATCCTCACTCTGAACTGCTGCATCGCTATGGTGATATATCATTCAACTTCACAATACTTTCCAGAATCCAGAACCTTGGCACCTCCACACAACCAACTAGCATACTTATCCTAGCATGTCATAAAACAGTGCATCATAAGATAAATATGGCCAATCAAGGAACCTCAAAGGTGAGAGAACAGCTTAAGTGTTGCATGCAGGTTCAATATTCAATGAGACCCTCTCCTGTCACAGATTCGTACAGTTTAGCTTCGAGATCATGCGGGACTAAAATGAAGAGGCATGGCACATGTCACATGAGTGAGAAATAGATGACTGAGGAAAAGCATAACAAAAGTAAAATTAGACATTCTAGATAAAGAGATGTTTTAAAAGCGAGAAATGCGAAGATAGCATGTGACAAGTCACATAACAGCACACCGCTTCAGCCCTATCGACTAATAAAATTTGTTAGATATGCAAACTTTGCAAAGATTGCACGTCAAAGAAAGATTGCACGCCAAAGAAAACCAGGCCACTTAAATGGTTTATTGGTTTCATTATTAACTCATCAAATATGCCATGGAAAAAACATTGATAACATTACATGGGAATGGGGCATGAAATGGATGTATTCCGTTGGAAATGATAACATCATGTTTGGTTGCTCCATTGTGATGGATTATACATTTCTGTCCGGAATCAGATTCCATTCCTAAGGCCCATTTTGATTCCGGCCTTCGGTGGCCGGATTCGCCCATTCCGAAAAGAATAAAATATGTTTTTTTTTCATTTTTAATTCTTAGTTTAGGTGGTTGATAAATGAATAAGTTTAAATTTTATTTTTATCAATATTTTATTTTTTGATAAATTTATCAATAAGAATTAAGTAAACATAGATGAATTTCGTTAACAAAAAACTCGCCAAAAAAAATGGGACAAACCTAACGTGAAAAATATCGACTTTATAATAGTGTATTTTTTTTATTCGACAATATTTTACTTAAAAATTTAATTTAATTCATCATATATAACTAAAAAAATTTCATTCCAATCCAACAAAACACTGATTCCATTACGACCAACATTCCAAGCAATCGTTGATTCTATTCCTTCCTAAAATCATTCCCACAATCCAAACACTACCTGAATGAAATGACAATCCTCATACTTAGATCACCACAATGACAACTATATGATACTGAACGGTATGAAAGATATAGTATCCTCATTTCCCATCTTTTTGAACTAATCTAGTACTAGTGAAAACCACTCTCATGCACAGTGTCATAACAAATCTAGTCCTTGAAAATCTACTAAATAAGCCAAACCCCACTAAATCCAGTAAAAAGCCCAAGCTATATGCCATTGGGTATCTGCATCTCAGCTGCTCTGAAAGACCAAAGGGGGAGATATATAACGGGCCACTAAATAAGAAGAGTTCACAGTCCTGTACGTTCTTGCTGAAGCATTTCCGATAATCTTAACATATGCCATGCCACTGGCATTCCTTCCTTTATCTTAACTCAATGACAGGCAAAAACAGATACCAAGAAGAACACATTCAAAAGCCCCATAAAATGTTATACAGGGTCCCTTAGAATGTTGAATATAGGACCGCAATACAAAAAATTGTTCTGGGTGAAGCAAGGATGCAGGGATGGAGGCAAATAGAAGACCATAGAGTGAGAATCTATGTAAAGATAAATATAGGTCTATAGTTCACAGAAATGAAACCCTCTACGTAAATTATCACAACAAAAGGGAGAACAAAAATGGTCATCAAGTGTCGAAACAGGCACAAAGAACAAACAAAAAAGGCTACATAAAAAATGTTTCATTATCCTGCTGATGACAGAAGAAATCCCATCATGCAATTATTATCTGAGGGAACCAACTCATACGCAAGAGAAAAAAAAAACAAATTATTTGGCACAGTTCAGTATTTAAAACACGACGTAACAAAATAGTCACAATCAGTGATACTTTACAAGATTTATCATTCTCAATGTAAAACAATCATGAGCAATGACCTTTTAAGTATGTAATGTCACCATTATCATCGCAAGACTCCATGTTTTTTCTCATGCACACTAAAAACAATTAATGGTGTTGACTTTAGAATCCTCTCTTTCAATCTATGTGATGTAGATATAAGGCAGACAAATATT
>JAOVYX010002785.1:0-39807 GCA_035668315.1 Drosera spatulata
GAGTGTTTGTATTTTATTGACTTGGATTTGCTCACAGTACAATCTTCTGTAATGTTTGGATGTTGGACAATAAAAATATGTTACATTTCATATCGGTTTGGATGTTTCGGTTTGATTGATGTAAAAGCCGGGAAAAAAGATATTTATATAGTGCATGAAATGATTTCAGTTTCAGCATTGGCGACCATTTAGGCTTTTAGTCGTAAATTTGGAGACCAAACTAGTCTATTTAGTCGCCGTTTTTGCGACTAAATGCCGTCCTTGGTCGTCAAAATGGCGACTAAAAGACTAAATGGTCGCAAATAATGGGAAGCCTAAATGGCGACTAAATCATACCTTAGTCGCCAAATGGCGACTAACCATCAATATGGTCGCAAAACATTACACATACAAATGGCGACTAATCCCATCCTTCGTCGCCAAAATGGCGACTAAGTTCGTAAATGGTCGCAAACGATGCCAAAAATATATGGCGACTAATTCCTGACTTAGTCGTCAAAATGACGACTAAAATTGTAAATGGTCGCAAATTAGGCCAATCGGTAATGGCGACTAATGGCTGTATTAGTCGCCAAATTTGGCGACTAAAAATATTTTTAGTCGCCATTATCAATTAGCGAGGAAGGTTTTAGCGACAAAAGTTTTTAATCGCATTTTAGTCGCCTTTTGGCTTTTGCGACTAAAATTCTTCATTTAGCGACTAAAAATCTTAGTCGCCTGTTTGGTTGATTTTTGTAGTGAGAAGTTAATCCGGCGTAAACGTTTCTGTTATAACAAAGCCAAATATGTAACTAGTTAAGACAATGAACATGATACAAGCCTTTGTCCTAATCCACTCTATTATTGTTGTATTTGTATGTTTGTTACAGCTGCCGCAATCGATCAGTCCAAATCATCCAGTCGCTATCGAGGAATTCTTAGTCGATTGCTTGTTAGAATCATATATGTAAATTTCGCCAACATGCACAACAATTTTCCCAGTAATCTGCACAACAATTTTCCCCAGTGTTCAAGCTTTTGGTCAAGTTTCGACAAACCAAGGCGAAGATCTCCCCCTAATTTCCCAGCCTTGAGTTTATAAGTTATTCTATTCTATACTATAGTAACAAAAGAAAAGGACATAATTTGTATTATATATTTTAGTCGTTGTTTATGATGCTTATCTAGTAGTACAGCTTTCAATTCTAGATCAACGAGAGCTCTTTCCATAATTTCACGTGCAACTATATCACCTATCACCTTCATCAGTCCAGATCAAACAATTGTAGACATCGAAGAATATTCAAAAAACTTTGAGGAAGGTTTCTGTGCAATTACTTATGACAGTACTTCACAAGTTCCACTCCCATGCACAAGAAATTTTCCAAGATATTATGCGTATCCCGGCAGCGAATCGTCTTCTAGATGGACAAGTTGTTTTCACCTCTTACCCTACCGTCGTGAACAGAACTTATCGTTCTCATAATTAAATGCCCATTAAAATGAAATTTCGTGACAATTGCATCAACGTTATCCATGTATTCATGCATTGATTTTTCCGTGATAATTATCGTTATTAAGTAGTGGCTCCACCAGACGAAAATGACAAGCTAATACTAATATGCGATTAACGATGAATTGCAGCCCGAGGAAGCAAGCTCAGTGGTTCTAGCACCAAATGTACTCAACACACTATATATGATCCACACAGCATTTTAAACAAACTAAGAGAAAACCAACAGTAAATAGAGACTTGCCAAGTAGCCTGAGAGCTCCTTCGGCGGTGAAAGAAGTGTAAGAAAAGTTACAACATGACTCGAGCTGAATCGTCATCAAGAAAAGCAGAGAGTGAGACGATCGATCGCCCTGATGTCCATAAACATCCACTAAAGTTGTCCGATGAGCGCGGGTCAAATTTTACCTGCGATGTCTGCAGCCATCGTGGCTCTGGCAAGCGGTACCAGTGTGCTGGTTGCGATTTCGATCTCCACATCCAGTGTTCTGTAAGGCGACGCAAGCGGGACATAGTGCGTGGAGCCGTCAAGGAAGTGCTGAAATTCGGCCTTCATTTTACCAAAGAAGTGTTCGTAGAGGCGCTTGGAGACATGATCTCGGACAAGATACAAGGTGACGATGATGAAAATGAGGAAACCAAGGGATAAAATATCCCATGAAATCCCATTTCACGTGATAAAGTAAGCTCTAGTATTTGATAAATAAATTTTATTCATTCACATTATATTTTTTTTATTTACTATTTTGTTATAATTGGATGAATTTATTTCATCTTTATTTTAATTTATTTATGTTGTAGGAAGAATGAGATCTTTTTCATCAGAAAAACAGAAGTCAAAGAGGCAATAGAAAAAAGAGATCTAAAACAAGAAAAAGGAAAAGGGAGAACAACGTGGGAAGACGAGGAGAATCCATCGCGCCTAAGATCGAAGATGTAGCCATATTTGTAAGATTCAGTTTTTATCATCAATGTAGACTTTTCTTGATTCATATAGATTGAGTATTCAATATTGTGTTCAATATCTTTATGTGTTTAGCCATCATATGAACGTTTTATGAATCTTAATTAACTCGAAAGAGAAATTAAGGTTTAGACTGTAATAACGAATACCATAGGTTGAATCCGTGATAGGAATACTTTATGCATGACCTATGTGATTGTTATATAAGTTTTCAAAAAATACAATGATTTCTTGATTCCTTAATTCATATAGGAATATGATAAATTAATTATTAAGAAAATTTTCATGAGGTGGAAGGGACTATTGAATGATTAAGAAAAACTTGATTGTCAACCAATTGAATTGATTAGTTTAAACAAAACGATAAAAGTTGAAATTTGTATCAAATATAGGTAAAATCGGATCCCTAGATCTTCATTTCATTGATGTTATTCTTAAATTTAATTGTTTCGTCATACTTACTTTACTAGTATTAGAATTCATCAATTTATCCATTAACTCAATACCAAACGAAGACCAGATAATTTTGAGCTTCAGAAAACTAGTGTAAGTGGAAACCATCGAGTAGCAATGAATAATGATGAACGCTGTTTAAAAAGGAAGAAGCTCTAAAAGGCAAAGACTGTTGCAGCTTGCTTCCTTCTCTCTTTCGAGACAAGGATGATTTCTCGTGTAGGCATATCAAAGTAGATTACTTGACTGGGTAAATTTCCGATACCTGAAATATCAAACTGAAGACCATTGAAGTTCCTTGGACCCTCGGTCTGTTGTGGGAAAGGACCCTTCCGAAGTTAGGTGTTGTGTGAAGATTTCAGGTAATATAGCCAAGTGTCAAGTGTATTAAACCATCATTGTAAGTTTTGGTATCTATTCCTGCAGTAGCAATACAGCCAATTCAAGTTTTGTGTTAACATCAAAGCAGAACAATGCCAAGTGTACCTATAGCCACTTCAAAATGACAGATATCAGGGTGGGTGAGTGATCTTCTTCTCTTAATTTGAAATGCAAACCATTATTATCAAGGTTTTCTTGTCTAGAGATGAACTCATTTATCTTTAACAGAGTATGTGTGAACATGTGGAGTATTATCAGGAGTCTGATCTGAATCAAATCTTGTGACTTTTTCTTCTTTTAACTTGTTTTTGGGATATCAATCAACGTTAAGAGAAAGAAGAGGATCACTTGAAAGCATAACGATCGGATACTAATTTCAAGCTCACGATGAAATTGATTATGAGTCTTTTAATATATCTACACACAACTATGTATCATAAGCTTGTCTCTCGAGATATAATGTGTTTTAACATGTTAACATGACTAGGTATTATTGACCGGCTTATTTTCAAATCTATCACGTAACACTCATAAACAAAACGATTGGATAAGAAGTTTGTTAGAATTTTTTATTTTGTATTATTTTATACATACGATTATAAATTTCGTTTTCACATCAAATCACATCGGATCGTCCCGCAACATGTATTAATTTAGAGTACGTAACTTACGTAATTATTGATGTTTCACAATAAATTTACAAAAATTACATCTGATCGTCGTTATACGCGGTCAAACTTTGCATCCTTCGTAAGACGGGGGAGTAATACCTTGAAATGAAAAGTAACATCGAAGCTCAATTTTATTCAAGATAATTCAACCTTCTACAATTGAAGCAAAGGGCTCCTTTCAAGAACATGAAGAGCATCTCTCATGGAAGGTCTCTTGTGTGGAGCCAAACTTGCACAACCAAACCCTAACTTGAAAATCCCCACCATGTCCTCCTCTCTACCTTGGACCTCAGCCCTGATGGCCACATCAGCCATCCTCAAGGCCCAATATCTATCCTCCAGCCCAACACTACCAGAAGCCCACTGGGCCAGATCCCGGTCCACGAACACCTTCCCAGCCAAGAGCTCAAGCAGCACTATCCCAAACGAATAGACATCCCATTTCAAGTTGGGCTTGAGGTTCTTGAGTGATTCGGGGGCCTGGTAAGGCGATACCTGCCCAGTCGTAATTGGGTTCGTGAATGGGCTTCCGCTAGATGAGGCGTCTTGGGCCGTGTCGTGAAGGCCCGTGGATCTCTTGCTACCAAACTGGCGGCCCGACCCGGTCCCCTTGGTGGTGTTAGTGCCGTTGATGAGCAGGCTTAAGCCGAGATCACTGATCATGGGTTCCAGCTCTGGCGTCAAGAGTATGTTGCTTGGTTTGATGTTGCCATGAACGATCTTCTTCTCGTGAATGTAGGCGAGACCCCTTGCGACTCCCCGTGCTATCCGTAGGCGGACCTCTAGGGGTAAGTGAGACGGCGAGGATCCAACCTTTTCTGTCAAGTTTGAAGCAAAGAACACAAATAACCATCATCAACAAGACGAACAACATCACAGCGCGCGTCTTTTTCAAAGAAAATTGCGTTGGATGATAATCATAGGATAAGCATCACAATTCACAAGTTCTCTAAAGGTGAAAATCTATCTCAGCACGTATTCAAACCCCACATCGACCATTATGACAACATTATTTGGACACTAATTATCATAGCTCGTACGAACAAGGTAACCCAAAGCAAATAGGTTTCAATAGTGAAGGTGAGGAGCACGAGTGGGTTGAGTTGGGGATGCAATTGTACAAAGGCAAAGCAACCCGTGAACTTTTCTGATTGAATTTTGGCGCAGGCAGAAAAGGAGAGAAAGGAGCCAAAACACAAAAAGAAACCAACAACAGTCTAAAGAGCCTATCGCAATGGGGCAGTTCAGGTCACTTATATGATGGGGCTCGTGATTCTGTGAATGCTATTGTCACTTGTCTTGAGTGAAAGTTACCAGAACGCACCAAAAATGCATCAGGCCCCCACCACTGTCAAGGGGCCCTTAAAATCAGAAGAATGGTTCTTTGGAATCCAAGTGACGATGGGTCCAAAAATTGCTCCATCATTTCCCAGCACCGAATGAACATAATTCGAAATGGTTTTGGTTTTCCTAACTTCCTTCAGCTTCAACACAACCTTACCCGTCTCACATTAGCATGCTTCCTCGTGATGACTCGAACTGTAAATTACGTATGAAATCATGGGACGTAAACATGGCATGATGCACTAGTTAAGCTGCATTGTCGAGTTACACACTAGGTAAGCTGCGTAGTCGAACTCGACAATGCCATCGGAGAATTCAAAAGATCCATACTATTCCCTCCGTTTTATATTAATTGTAACATTTTTTTATTTGATCAGTCTCAAAAAAATTATTAATATTTTCTCCTTTGATAACCTTTTAACATAAAAAAATCAAATCAATCTCATTAGCTATAATACATCCACTATTTTATCTCATAAGTGTTATAGTAAAACTCACCATCACAAAAGAAATATTCTATTTTTATCAAAATTCACATAAATTCAACACTCATATAAATTTTGGTATTAGATTAAAACATTTTAATAAATATAGAACGTAATAACAATTTTCCAGGGATTTGGATAGGAGAGTCTTTGATAGGGAAAGGAGCAAGCACATTGTTCTCGCTTTGTGCGCATGCTATTATACATGCTCGGTGAGGAAAGGCCTAGATAGAAAATTGAACGTAGGCAAAAAAGAGGTGGCATCCCTTATTTTCATGGTACTTGCAACAGAGGTGGTTTTCCACGTGCTTTAATGTGTGGGTTGCGGTATACGATGAAAGATTCCTGGGTTTGTTTCTCAGGGATTAAGTGAAGTGGGAATACGTGATGGAAGACCACTTGGATGAACCACACTTGGATGGAATCCAAGTTTGGAATATTTTGCGTAGGGATCCAACCTCCACACTTAAATCTAACATCATTGGAACTGAGAACGAATATGTGCGGAACTTATAACCAAGTCATGTGTGCCCTATCTGAGCTAATTTCTCAATGATTGTGAGATCTATTAAACCTACGTGTTTCTATCTTAAAATTAATTCCTTATAAAAAAAATGACCCAAGATCTATGTAATTATATTTAATTCTTAAATTTAATGTAGATAGAATTTTTTCAACAAACTCTCCTACGCGAATGTTTTTTTTAGTTTTTTGAGCTTGGACATATATTTAGGTGACGTAGAGTGCTGGGTCGTTGAACCTTTTAGATTCTAATATCATGTTAAATCTATGTGTTTCATCCAAAAACCAAATGACTGGAAAAAATAACCCAAAATTTATATATGTGATTATTATTCAATTCTTAAACTTTGATTTGGATAGAGTTTTCTCACAAAATCAACTAGGTTTAGAATTTCTCTTAACAAATCCAAATTATTCACTCAAATCAAGTGTAAATCACTCAACCGGAAACCCTAAACAACAAACAAGAAAACAGAGATAAACAACCAACAAAACCAAACACACACACACAAACCGAACCCAAAAACTCACTTGAAATTGCAGTCCCAAGGCAGCCATTGGAAACGAAGTCACTCACCAGCAACCTCTCATCCCTCCCCCAATAGAACCCTCTCACCCTAATCAAATTCCCATGCTTCATCTTCCCCATCGCCCTCACCTCCCTTTCAAACTCCTTCATCGTCTCCACACAACACCGATCTCCCAATCTCCTCACCGCGAACGCAGTCCCGTCTTCTAGCACCGCCTTGTACACAATGCTCGTCCCGCTCGCTCCCAACATGTACGCCGTCGCCTTCAAAAGGGTTTCCGTCTCCATCTCCGTCTCCCCGTCCACCATTATCAGTGACCCGACGGCATTAACATTGTCGTTTTTGTGGTTGTTATCTTCTGAGCAGGATGAGGACGAAGAGGATTTGGGATCGTCGATGGCGGATTTGAGACAACAACAAGTGTTGTTGTTGGTGGGTGATTGTGATGGTGATGAGGTTTGGGGAATTGGGTTGTTGTTGATTTGGGATGGGAATTGGGGGTTGAATGTGTGGGATTGGGGGTTTGGCTTTAGGGTTTTGGGTGAAGTGAAAATGGGGTTTTGTTTTCTGGATTTGCGGTTGTAGAGATACAAGAGGGCGAATCCGATGAAGCAGATTCCGGCCAAATCGGCCAACGTTATGCCCACGATCGTCGCCGGCTTGAATCCGGAGGCTCTGCCATTGGCTGTGCCGAGAGCAGACGAGGTGTTCGACGAAATGTCTGAGCCGCCTATGGTTCTCGGGATCACGGCAATGGCTGGAGTGACCGAGGTGGTGGAGTTGGGTCCTCGCGAGAGAGTGGACGGGATGGTACAAAGTGTCTTAAGTGGCATTCCACACAGCTCTGGGTTCCCAGCAAATGCCTGAAAGTTCTGGTTTAGAAGGGTTTTGATATCCGGGATTTGCCCGGTTAGGTCGTTGAAGGAGAGATCAATGGTGGAGTTCACAGGGACATTGGAAGCGAACCCGCTTGGCAGCTCGCCGGAGAAGTTGTTGTATGAGAGGTTCATGTACGTGGTGCTCGATCCTCCTAGAGTAGAAGGAAGCGAACCATTGAAGAGATTGGATGAAAGGTCGATCACTCTTGCCGAATCGAACCCAACAGGCACATTGCCGGAGAAATAGTTTCCCCTCAACGGTATGATCGTCAAGTTCAACATATTGCTTAAACTTCGAGGAATGGCGCCACCAAACGCATTGTCGGATAGGTTTAGGTAGTTCAAGCTCGTGAGCCCGCCAATGGTGTCTGGCACCTCCCCGCTGAGCTCATTGTTACCAAGAGACAGGAACCTGAGCTCAGAGGCATTGAATAGTGCAGCAGGGAGAGTCCCATTAAAATAATTCTCCGATAAGTCGAGTCTTTGTAGATGCTCGAGCGAGCCCAGGTCAGGCGGGATAGACCCGAGAAGCTGGCTCCGAGGCAACACCACGCTCACAACCCGATTCAAATCCATCATGTTGTTGTCCGTGGTGCCTATCTGGGCACAGGTGACGCCGGTCCAGGAACACGGAGTTTGATCATAGTAGTGCCATGAATCGAGAAGCGACAACGGGTCGTCCAGGATTGCGTACTTGAATGCGAGTAAGAGGGTGCCATCTGAGTTGAGAGAATGAGCTTGGAGGATGAAAATGGAGAAAATGGAGATGAAGCAGAGGAATGAGCTGTTGATGATGCTTGGTGTTGGCATTGTGTTAATTTGTTTGAGGTGAGTTGAGAAATGGGGATGATGAAATGGAGAAAAGAGAGGAAGAGAAGAGGGTGAACCACTGCGGTGAGTGTGCTTCGGTGAACAGAAATTGATTGTGGAGTTGTGTTTGAGAGGAGTGAGTGAGGGGTGAGTAGAAGGGAGCAGGATGAAGTGAGGAAACAAATTGGTGTGTTGTGGTGTAGACGTTGTGGAATGGTGAAATGACGGGCAATGTGTTATTTTAAGGTCAACTATGAGTATCAAAAAACGTACTGAAGTATGATCAGAAAAGAAAAAAAGAAAAACCGTACTGAAGTGTAACATTGAGATAATACTAGTTGTGTATATATTATTATAATCTCCGTCCCACTGAAATTTTTTGATTCGATACGAAAAGTTATGTGATTGTTGAATTTATATAAATTTTAATAAATAAATAATTTTTTTGATAATAATAAAGAAAAGATAATAAGCGTATTGAAATAGATAGGATTGATTTGATTTTTTTATGTTAAAAATTTATCAAAAAAAAATTGTTATAATTTTTTTTAAAACAGATCAAATAAAAAAACGTTACAACTAATATAAAACGAAAAGTGTATAAGATATTATTAGCTGGAACCTAGAGAAGTCATATGTTAGCTATGCTCGTAGATATTTTGGTACTCCCCTTCTTCCCTATGATAAAATAATTTTTTATTATATAACATATATTTTGATAAGTGTAATGTTTTAATGACATATTGTTGGATCATTTCATAATCTTCGTCATATGAAAGTAAATATTTTTTTGGTCCCATAATACATATTTTTTTTCATTCTGTGAAATTATAACATTTGTCTTGTTTGGACAGCGTTTTTTCATTTGATAAGGAATAACATTAAATCAGTTACAATATATCCACTAACTTCTCTTACGACTGTTACAATAAATCGTACTTTTGATATATATTCAATACAAAATCAACACATACATAAATTTCCGATCCGAATCAAAGTTTAATAATTTTTTCAGGACGGAAGGAGTATAACACTTTTTTTTGTTATTTCAATTTATTTGTAACCTTTTTTTCAATCAATGTTTAATCTTAAATAAAATCATATCATTCATATTTTATTATACTATATCCATTATTTTTTCTCAGTATCCACTATTCTTAAAAAATATTCTTTCTTCATCAAGTTTTATAAAAATTCAACACACATAAATTTTCATATTGGATTAGACAATTATAAATATTATGAGATGAAAAAAATATATTATAATTAATATGATATGATAAATTTACATACATTATATTTGAGCATCTCGTCATATCGATAGTACAGGAGGTATCATGTAGGAGTGAAAGCCAGCAGAATTGGTGATGACCATGGTCAAATGTCTGTTACATTGTGGAGTCACTTATCCCTTGTGCTTGTGGTTCTGTTTTGGGCCTATGTCACAGTAAAGTCGTATCATGGGCTCTACTGTTCTCGCATATGTTGAAGGTTGATGCAGTACATTTTGACTTGAATAACGAGAAATTTTCTTACGTGAACTTTGAGTTGCATACTAAGACTATCAGACTTCTTTTTATGTAACGATGTCATTTATCATTAATACAATTGGGCATTTTAAAATAAAGCGCACCATATGACAAAAGAATGTTAAACTCGTTCACTTGTGCAATCTTTTTTTTTATCCTTTTCTAGGGTGTATGATATGGTTTAATATTTATCTATTTTTCGTCCCGTATCAAATATTTTGGTTCTTAAAAATTTATGTCCTATCCCGTCCTGTTTTATTGGTATTGGTTTTTCAATTATTCGGATCGAAAAGTCTGTATTTCGCTTCCATCAGTTCGATACAAATATATATCAAATGTAACAATAAAATATCCGCTCACCATAATCGAATAAATGAAATTAAAAATACATTGAGCACCAAAAAGAAGATCCAATAGAAAAATAATGAGTACCAAATACATCTCAAGTATAACCACCCCAAAACAGTGGGTATAAACAACTTTCAAACAACAATACTAGTAACAACTGCATTTGAGTAGATTAACGCTCAGCAAGTATAATAATAAGAGGGGTTATCCCCCCATATTTCACTATTCTTTTTACTATTCCCCATTATTTGTATAATGGGGTGAGGTTGGAGGATGTGAGTAGCGATTTGTTAACAATAACCAAAGAAATTTCAACATTTTAAGGATTTTAGTACCAAAGTTCAGCTTAGATCTTTGTGCATATTTTGTTTCAACAAATTCAAAGAATCTATTAGTAATTTATTCACTTGTGTAATAAGTTTATATTTCATATAGATTCGATTCGGTCCGAAGAATTCGGTACAATTCCTAACATATTTCCTGCATCGAATTGATTTTTTGATTCATCAAATTGATAACTCCCGTCCTTATCATTACGTAATCGGTACGAATTTAGAATGATTGGTTCGGTTTTTTTTTGTATGGTTTCGGGTTTTTTTTTTTAAAATTTTTACTCATCTTTATCCTCTCTTATGATTGAATCAAAGTATTATTAGAACATAAAATCCATTAAAATCTCAAAAAAAAAAAAAAGAAGAATTTTCAAATTACTATACAAGAACAACTAAGCTAGATAATAATAACTGAATCAAATCCGATGAGATCTCAATTAACCAAAACTGAATCAATCTTACCCACCCACATCGGTCAAGTAACCGCAGCGTCGTTATAACCGACTCACCATCACCCCACATCATCAGTTACCCTAGCCACTTGCCTCACCTCTCCCCCATATAAAACCTCCCACCTCTCAACCACCTCTTCATTGTCTTCAATCCACAAGGGTTTCTCACAATGTCACCACCACAATCATCAACATCGTCTCGGATAAAGGCGCCTTGGAGCGCGAGGGAGGACGAGCTGTTGCGAAAACTGGTTAAGAAACACGGTCCGAGGAACTGGTCTTTGTTGTGCAGGTCAATTCCTGGACGGACGGGGAAGTCGTGCAGGCTGCGGTGGTGCAACCAGCTGTCGCCCGAGGTGGTGCACAGGCCGTTCACTAAGGAGGAGGACGAGATCTTATTCAGGGAGCATGAGAAGTACGGGAACAGGTGGGCGATGATAGCGAAGGCGTTGTGTGGGAGGACTGACAATGCGATCAAGAATCACTGGAACTCGCGGCTCAAAAAAAGGAAGTTTGATGATGGGGTGAGTGAGGATGGTGGAATGTTGGAGAAGAAGAGGGTGGGGAGCGAGTCGGGATCGTCTGAGATAAGTGATTCTGGACTCGTGGTGACGAGAATGGCGGAGAAGGAAGATGGTGGTTTGGCGAATGGGGTTGATTTGTCGTTGTCTCTTGCCCTTCCGGGAAAGGAGGGGTCGAAGGAATGGAGATATGAGGAGATGAATGAGAAGAGTAAAGAGGTGATGGTGAAAACAGAGGAGGGTTTTGAGGAGGAAAGGAAGTTGCTTGGAGAGGAGATTGTGAATGCGATCAGGGAGATGATTACAAAAGCGGTGAAGGAGTTTATGGAGGAGTTCAGGAGTAGGGAAAATCAAGTGACAATGGAAGAGGATTCAGCGTTGGCGATTGATGATGTAAAGGATTGAACGTAGATCGACTGATGACGGAAAACGAGATCTTGGGTCTGAGTTGTTGGTAGTGTATTATCGGTGGATGATAGATAGATAGATCAAGAGAATGGGTGACAGCACCATAGAGAATGAGTGTCTTCTTATGAAGCACATGTTTTCAAGACATGCTTAAGAATGAAAAGCTGGTTTGCTTTTGTATTTTTGGTTCGGTGATGATTGGTTTAGATTAATACTAGTTTACTCCACCATTGTTAGATTGACAATTGATGACGCAGAAGATTGATGCACTTCACTCTGAATTCATACAACGTTTCTGCAATATCATGACTGAAGTGTTAGACCCACGACAGTGAACCAAATCCGAACAAAAAACTCAATCCAGAGGCATAGAAGGAGAGCTTGTCAATCAAGCATATAATATGAATTAGAATCACCACCCATTAGCTCGGTTTTGAAACTCGGGTATATTACAAGAGATCTTCCCTCTGTAAAGATCCAAACTTCATCAGTAGGTTCCTGGCACACCTCGCACCAAACTAAGATGATGAGTACTTACGCATCAAGCTTGCTGCCTGCAACATCAACTACGAATCGGTATCGGACATCATTCTTCTCCAACCTCTCGAGAGCTTGGTTGATGGAGTCCATTTTCACTATTTCGATCTGAGAGGACAAACGTTTCTCCTTGCAGAATTGCAGCACCTCTTCAGTCTCTTTCATACTTCCAATGAAGCTTCCAGTGATCGTCTTCCTACCTATAATCACATACAAACATCAGGTTACAATGTTTCAAGCAATTCAGCCTCTATCTCATATCACCAGTTAAGCATCGCTCGGTTGGACTAACTCAGCATATCGACCGCATTGGAACAATATTTTACAAGGAAAATGAGCATAAAAGAAAACAACTTCAACCCAAAATTTCTTCTTTGTGCCGTCAGTAATGCATCAACACCTAACAAGAAATTTACTCGACATGTTTCTAAAGAACGATGATTGCAGATTATCATAAGACAAAAACACATAGAAGTCTTGTTCACTCTTGGAATGAAACTTTTAAAGCCCAAATGACTTGACTCACCGAGCATGACGACAGGAGACATAAACTGAAGAGGAGAGTTGATGACACCCATCAAGATGAGCTTGCCATGAACCTTCAACAGCGAGAGATACGGCTCAAGCGGGTGAAACACAGGCACAGTGTCGATGATATAGTCAAGAGAGTCCGCTAACTCTTGCATCTTCTCAACATCTGAGCAAACCAAGTATGAATCTGCACCAAGGTGATCAAGTGCCTCCACCCTCTTCTTATCAGATGAGCTGATGACCGTCACGTGATGGCCCATTGCCTTAGCAATCTTCACACCCATGTGGCCCACTCCTCCCAGGCCCAGTATGCCGCCTTTCAGCCCCTTTTGGGTCAGCCCAAAGTGCTTCAGTGGGCTGTATACGGTCACTCCTGCACATAGGAGAGGTGCTGCCTGCTCTGGTGACATTCCATCGGGTATCTTCACAACAAACCTGCGGAAAAAGAAAATAGATATGAGCCTTAGTGTTGAGGAATTCGCTCTATCGAAAACTTGGTATTGAATGTATCTTTTCTCGTATGCTAATGTCTTCGCTTGGACGCAGATGATAGTGCAGGGAACATATACCATCTGGTGGGAGCATCAGCAATTGTGGATAATACATAGCACCATCTGCTGTGATATTGACTATTGATTTGTTGAGAAATATTTTTTAATATATTTTTTAATATTATTTATGAAATATTAATATAATTATGTTTTAAAAATAAATTTTCAATTTACGTCATAAAGATACGATTTGTGTGACTAGATAGATAAGATTTTTTTTTTTATGTTCATTATAAATATTAGCCTGAAAACCTAACATGTAATGTTTTAAGCCTACGTATTATTCTATAGAGGTCTAATCATCTTAAAGCATTAATCAATCCTAATCAAAATCGTTGCTTTTGATTTGGTGCTTTGGTACTGTTAATCTTCATTCAACGAAGAACCCTAACCGACGTCGCTAAGAGACGCCTCCTTCTCCTACGAGGTGGAACAATCCCCGACGAGACCCGACCTATGATTAGCTTCGATCTCCGGCGTGTCTCAAACAAGGTTGTTCTGGGGCTGTTCGAGGCTGTTCTTCACACGACAAGGAGACGATCTGCGAAGGGGTTTGAGTTTCTCCATCGAGTTCCTGTCTCCGTCTAGTCGATTCTCTTCTCCAGAGGCTGTTTGGTCTTGATTCTCTACTTGAGACCGGTGGAGTCGTGGGTCTCAGAGCCTAATCTCACAAGGCCTGTATTGGAGAGAAATCAAAGCTGGTACTTTGCTTTGTTGGTGTTAATTCCTGGTTGTGAAGCTTAGATCCTAGTTGGTGCTGTTGTCAGTTTCCTTTTGTTGGAAATCGGAGAAGGAATCGAAGCACAAGGTCCGATTTTTCTTTGGCGAGAGTCGGAATCTCGTTCCTGGCTTTGTTTGTGCTACTTAAGGAGCTTGGTTCTTGTTGGTGTTGGTTGTTGTGCGTGTTCCTTGCTTGGATCGTTGAATTGGTCAAACATCACGTTCTATTGTTCTAAACTTCGCATTCAATTTTGATTGATTGTGGAAACTATTGGAACAATAATGGATAAACAACAAGTTCCTATTGAAATGCCTAAATTAGAGAATTTTAGTAAATCTGAATTTAATAAGCGAAAATGAAAGATTTAATTTGACCTAAAATATTTAGATATGTTCTATACAGTATTCAGTATTGAGTATCTTCGAGGAGATCACTAAAGATGATGAATTTAGATGGACAAACGATGAAGATTTTTATAAGGACTATTTGCTTAATTATATGTCAGATAGACTTGCAGAGATCTATAACAAATTTAATACTGTTAAAAAAATATGGGACAATCTTGATGCTCAGTTTAAGAAGAAGAAGAAGATGCTCTCTAAAGCACATATTGTCGATAAATTTATGGACATGAAATTTGATGGCGATAGAGAAATACTTTATCAAGTCACAGATCTTGAGAATCTGAGAATGAAACTTAAAACTGAGGATATTGATGTCTGCAATGCATTCTTGGTAAGAGCTATAATTTAAGCTACTTTCGTCATGACTGTCTTTCAAGACCGAGATGTACCGGAAGAAACTCAAGTAGGGTTGAATGATTTCAAACGATTTATTGAAATCGAAGATGAGAATCGAACTAAGAGCAACTTGGAGTTAGTCAACAGTCAGATCTCTACTGCTAATGCTGTGACAACTTTCAAGAAGCATTCTAGAATGCAATCCAAGTTAACTAAAGATGAGCCCAAACGTGTAACTACCAAGAAAAGTATTGCTAAATTTCGAGACGAATGTCATAATTATGGCAAGTGGGGCCATCTGCAGAGTGATTGTAGATTTCTGAAGAAAAACAAGTTCAAAAAGCCTAACACATCTAAGAAGGAAGTAAACATGATGGTTGATAAAGTTGAGCCTGTCGATTTCATTGCTATGATTCGAAATGATATGGCCAGTTGTAACAATTCTGATTAGTGTGACAAGACTATGGAGCTAACTATCATGTGTACAACGACAAAAGAATATTGAAGGAAAAGATTGATGCATCCGAGACAGTGATCGTGACAAATGAAGTGTTAGCTAGAGTGACACAGAGGAACTGCTGAACTTACCCTATCCTCTAATAAGATTCTAACTTTAAAAGATATTAAAGTAGTTCCTGAATCTAAGAAAGAATCAAATTTTTATTAGTTTGTTTTGTAATGCTAGCATGTGTATTTCTTTTCAAGGTGGTAGAGTAAACATGTTTGTAAATACTTATTATTTTGGTTGTGCTTAACTAGTTAATGATATGTATCGTTTGAGCTTAGAGCATGACGTAGTTAACCAAGTAAGTTCAAATTTAATTGATCTCATAACATTACATCATAGGTTGGGACATGTGAACTATAGGAAAATGGTTAAAGTGGTTAAGACTCATAATGTACTATTGGATTTCGTGGCAAGATTTAACAGATTTGAAGTGTGTGCACAAACAAAAATTATTAAAAAATCTTTTGGTTCGTTTTTTAGAAGCACACAACTTCTCGATTTAATACATTACAGTATTTGTGACTTTAAAAGTCATATGACAAGGGATAGACAGAAATATTTAATCACGTTTATTGACGATTTTTCAATATATTGTCATATTTATTTGTTAAAATTTAAGAACGAAACATTTGAGAAATTAAAAATCTTTAAAAATAGAGTTGAAAATCAACTCAATTTGAAGATTAAAAGGCTTAGAAGTGATAGAGGAGGAGGGTATAAATCAACTGAGTTCAAGGAATTCTACGACTTTCATGATATAATCCTTGAAACTATACCTCCTTACACATCCCAATCAAATGATATTGCCGGGAGAACTCCATTGTTGACAGCCGACATGCCTTCATCTTATTTGGGGGAGCAGTTTTAACTGCAAATCGCATTTTAAATAGGTTTTCGTACTCAAAGTTGGACTCGGCTCCATATGAGATATAGCACAAACATCCTTGTAGGTATGATACTCTCAAGACTTGGGGTTGTATCGTTTATATAAGGATATCATTTATATAAACATCTTAGGAGGCCTAAGATGAAAACTAGAACTAATACATGTGTGTATTTGGGAGGTGCAGAAGATAATGCTATCGATCGATTTCTTGATCTGTTAACCAATCAGGTGTTAGAATCTCGTGACGCAGTATTTTTTGAGAACACGTTTTTCAAGATAAGGGTATGACCTTATCAGGTCATAGTGAGATGATTCAAGAGTCTCCAACAACATGTGAACCAATCTGTTCTTACACTCAACACGCAATGATTCCTGAATCAGTCTCATATAAAGAATCTAAAAGAGATCGAATACGTAAGAGTTTCAATGAGGACTTCGTGACTTATTATGTGGAGGAGGATCCATTATCCTATAAGGAAGCGATGAGATCTCATGACTCATTGTCATGGACAGAAGCCATCGAGGATGAAATGAATTCTCTGCTTCATAACCAAACTTGGAAGCTGATTTGCCAAAATGGGTTAAGGCTGTAGGGTGGAAGTGGGTCTTGAATAAGAAACTTAATCCTGACGGATTAATGGCCAAGTATAAAGCACGTTTAGTACCTAAAGGCTTCACTCAAGTAAGTGGGATAGATTATTTTGATATCTACTCACCGGTCTGTCATATCGTTTCTTCCTTTAGCATCTATTGAGCGCTTTGTGATACATCAAATGGATGTAAAAACAGTCTTCTTAAATGAAGGGCTTACAAAAGAGATCTATATGAAACAACCTGAGGATTTTGTCATGAAATGTTAAGAAAAAAATGTTTGTAATTTAAAAAATCTCTATATGATCTTAAACAAGCACTAAAGTTATGCCACCAAAAGTTTGATAAAACAGTAAAGATATTTGATTTTAAGTCAAGTGACTCTGATAGATACCGCTATGTCATTTCGACTCAAATAAGGTAGTCCTAGTGTGCTTATATGTGTATGACATGCTTATTCTTGATTCTTATCTTATAGTGGTTAAAGACATCAAAAAACCTTAATGAAAGAATTTGACATGAAAGATATGGATGTCGTAGACACTATATTTGAAATGAAAGTAAGCTTTGGATGCCAAGGATTGATCACCCTTAGCCAAACTCATTATATTGAAAAGCTAGTTCGTAGTAGGGATACAGTAAATATAAGTCATTTGAGACATCATATGACTAAAATAAACGATTGACACCTAATGATGGTGCAACCGTAAATCAACTAGAGTATTAGGTTGATTGGTAATCTCATGTATTTGATAACTTACACTACACCTGACATTAGCCTACACGATAGACATGTTAGCTAGATTCACTAATAATCCGAAAAAAACTTGTTGGGATGCCGTGTTGAGACTGATGTGATACCTAAGGGGTACTCAAAGTTATGTCCTAATTTATATAGACTATCCTTCAACTGTGGAAGGACATTCTGATGCATCTTGATGCTCAAAAGTGGGTAATAGCAAGTCGACTAGTGCATATGTTTTCACACTAGATGAAGTTGCTATAGTTTGAAAGTCAAAGAGATAAACATGTATTAGTTTGTCATCTATAGAATCAGAATTGCGTGCTCTACCTTCAGCCGCCGATGAAGTAGAATAGATAAGAGATTTGATCCTTAACATTCCAATAAGACAGATTAGGGTTACAACTTTACATATGTTTTGTGAAAATCAAATTGCAATGACGAACGTCAATAACTCATTCTCTAATGGTAAGAGGAGTCATATTAGATTAAAATAGACAATGCTGAATTATTTAATTGAACATGAAATTATCATTTTGATTTATGTGTAATCAAAATATACTATGACAGATGTTCTTATCAAAGGATTGATAAAAGATCGCACAATTAAACTATGGAGAAGATGGAGTTAAAGGCTAGATAGGTAAGTCTTAAATCACCAATCTAACTTTGAATTGTTCGGATCTCATCTAGCCTATATAAACATTCAAATCAATTTGAGTATCCTTGATAGCTTAGTGTTTGTGTTGCGTATAAAATTTTGTGAAATCATTCCAAACTTGATGATGTAACAAATTTCATACGAGGCATGACAATTGAATTATTCTAAATGGATATGAGAATTGATTAAATGGATATGAGAATTGATTGATAAGTTTTCTCCGATGGTATGATGTCTTAATATCATTTCAAATTTGATAGTATGTAACTTACAATATGAATGTCATTCCAAGTTTGATGATATTTCATAAATAAGTATTGTGCATTGACATCATCAAGAAACCAATAGTTCGAGTTCTTTAATAAGAAACTTGATAATAATGCTTATCGTAATTTTATGGATCTTTCTTGCCATGCATAATTATACTAAGCTCTTATTGTTTGAGCTAGATATTTTATGGGGTTAAGTACTAAGTTCTTATTGTTAGAGTTAGATACTTTATTGTGTGTTGTGCTAAGTTCATATTGTTAGAACCACACATTTTATCTGTAATTTAATGGTTGAATTCATTATTGATGAAATTCACATATTTCAAATTGCAAATGATGGTGAGAATGGAGGAGCTGAAAGACTCAACCTACACCCTGATAATGATGACCTACTCGATGAGTAAAGACAATTTGAATGAAAGAGTTATCATATTTTATTTCGTACAATAGATAGTTTACTCATATTTTGAGACATCTTTTTGTTGTATGGGTTTAGTTTCGTCCAACACTTTTTATATTGGAGTTTCAATTTATTTTCGATCTAGTTGAATTTTCAAGTTTCCCTATTACAGATACATGATTTTTTTTTTTGTTAATGAATATGCATGCTGGATCCATCTGTTAGAGTTATATTGAAAAATTTAGGACAAGATTGTTAAATAATATATTATTTAATATATCCTCTAATATTATTTATGAAATATTAATGTAATAATATTCCAAAAATAAATTTTCAATATACGCTAGAAAGATACAATCTGTGATTAGGTAAATAAGATATATTTATTTTCTTGTAGTATATTTTCTTGCCTTAAGTCTAGTGTTATTATAAATGCTAGTCTGTAAATAACGATCTAAACATTCCAAACTCGATATCTATGATGTAATATTTTAACCCTACGCATTATTCACCTAGAGATCTAACATGATTCACTCTACTAAAAGTTAGGGAATAATTGGATATTGCAATTGAAGTTTTTCCTTATTATGGTATTTACCGATGAGCTAATGCTCGCTTTATGTGTAAGTTTACTTTCACTTTTCAGAATCAAATTGAGAATGAAAACTGGAGGACTCACTTCTGATGTGTTACCATTGTAGCAGCAAATCCTCCTTGAGTCGGCTTGGCGTCTGTGTAGACATCATTATAGGACCAGATCTTCTTGTTGCAGTACTGTTCTTCATCCGATTTGCAGTGGGTGCAGCTGTCGCAGCACCCAACAAGCAAACCAACTCCGACAATCTCTCCTGCTTGGAATTTGGTCACAGCAGATCCCACCTCTAACACTTCACCCACCACCTCATGCCTGCAGGACCATTAGGAAAATGCATAATAGAGCAGGTTACACGTTTCTTCAGATCAGAAATATATCATTGCGGCCGTGAACAACGGCTAAATGGTTCCTGGTTGCTGCAACAACCTTTTTTTATGAAGCAGACGGTTAATTCTTCTTTTTAGCAAAAAACCCAAGCAAAGGTTGTTGCTGCAACACTATCGCTTTGCCGATACTATAGTATAAAATAGTTATAATTTTTTTTTTAAAAAAAAAAAACTGTTATCAGGACATGGTTATATACCCGGGGACCATGGGATAGTGTGACATGCCAAGATCATTTTTTACTTGATGCAGATCAGAGTGGCAAATCCCACAGCAAATCACCTTGATGTAAACATCCTCTGGCCCTGTTTCCCTGCAGAGAAACACGACACACATAGGAATTATAGAGCATAGGACTCCGATGTAGCTAGGTGATCTAGGGGTTACATCCAAGTCTTGCGTCGCATAAGAATATGAATCTATGTAGAAGAAAGAAAAGAGAACAAAGGTGACAATAAAAAAGATGAAGAAACAGGAATTGGAGGATGAACAAGAAGATGTTATGGTACCTTAAAGTGTAAGTGTAAGGGGAGAGATGGCCAGAGGAGTCTTTTGCCGCCCATCCTATGGTTTGCTTCTCGGTCGCCTCCGGCATCGCAGCTGCCTGTTCTTCGCTGCCCATTATGGTTGATCACCAAGACTGATACTAATTTCCAGATGAGCCAGAAAGGGGAAGACGAGATAGAATTGGAGAAAGAAGTTCAAACGACCACTATAAATAGAAGATGTTGGTAAATGAAGAAAATAACGAAGAATATGTACTAGAACTTTGAGTAAAGGCAAAGATTACATTACACCAACCACCCAAAGAAAATATGGAGGAATAAAACACTTAACCAACCTGAACAATTCCATTTTAACACGTTGATACCCAAACCCTCTCTATTTAAATCTCCTCTATTTCAAAATAGGCATATTTTTATCCAGGGGGCATCTGTAGTTTACTAAAGCCGTCAATTTGGACGGAATTGACATTTACTTCCATTCTAGCCCCCCCTTTCATCCTCTCCATTCATTCTTTTCATTCATTCTCTTCATTCAACCAAACTCCATTCATCATCTCCTTCTCCCCATCTTTTTCCCTGATGATGAAATCGACCTCTTCATTCAACAATGGCCATTACAAATGTCGGCTTCGACGCCACCAGGAGCATGAAAGCGACCATCAATGTCATTTTCCTTCTCAAATGTCGCAAAAATAAAAAAGTAAAAAATATATAATTCAATTCACCCAGCAGCCGCTTATCCACCACTGATCTCTCCTCATCCTCAATTCATCATAATCAGTGACCGAATAGTCTGTTCTCATGTACTCTGCTTTTTGAAGGGGTGAATTTGAGGAATACAATTGAGTAAAGCAGTGAAAAAGATTGGATTTTTTACCTGTTGGAGTAATGAGATTGATGATGTTGAGAGGTCATGTGGAAGTTGACAATCAGCCCCATGTGCTCTCGCGTTCTCTATCCATCAAATTAATGGCGGATAGAAATACAACTCGTATATCCTTTGCAAGATTGTTGCGGTTTCTGGATTTCTTGGTCTGAGTTTGAGGTAATTTATCCCATTTGGATAGGTTTCATGATGCAATATCCCCATCGGTTGGATTCATTCAAAACAAATTTGATTCATCATTGGTTCGGCTAAAGACGGATATGCGGTTCAGACGACTAGATGCAAACAAGGACAGTAGTTTAAGGGGTATCTTTGTCTTTTTAATTTGATAGCTAACGGAGTTAACGGCAAGAAACGTAGAAGAGGTTTAAGTGCATGTTTTCATTGTTCAGTATATCCACGTGCAAAAGTGTGAAAGTCCGAAATGTTTAAATTTATTTTCTTATGAGATATATGTAATACACGGTGCACGGGATATCTAACCGACCAACCGCTATGTTTGGGACAGACGATCCTAGGTCAGAAGGACCACATGCACCCAACGATCTCATGACAATAATATACAATCACAGGTAACGATCTCTTACGTAGAATGCCAGCTGTAACAAATAAAAAATTACTTGATACCAAAGTTACCTTCAAGCGAAAAGACAGAACAATAGAGGATAACCAAGTGGTGGTAGTAAGTGGTGATGATGACGGACGCGGGCCCCCGATGTGGTGGAGCTGGTGCGGTTGGTGAACGGAATGCGGTGGGTGGTGGCCCCTGCCATACGTTTCACAAATCACACGCATATCATTTTCGCAATCTGTACTCCTCTGGGTCCCACAAATTATTATATATATATTTTGTTTTTATATCAAATCACAAAAATATATAATTTACATCATCATTAATATTTCACAATAAATTTATAAAAAACTACATCGTTATTACACATTTATCAAATTTTACATCAACACCGTATATAAATCAAAACATTATAAAGTTTATGAGACGGAAAAAATAATAATTTCTATCTAATTTATTCCTTAAGTCTCAATTAATTGAAACTTTTTTCCATTTGGATCATCTCAATGAATCCTTATTTGATATTCTCTCCATTAAAAAATTATCAAAACATTCATGTTTTATATCGCATCATTCCCTACCTGATCAAAATGTTTTGATTAAAGTGGAACGGAGAAAGTATATCGTACACTCAAATAAAATGTAACATGCTCGAACAGGTTCAACTCGTAAGAGTCTATTGACACATGAGATGAGAGTTTCATCTGTTGCAATAATGTATCAAAAAATATTACGTAAAACCCTGCAGACCGTGAGTCAACCACCGGACTGTTGCTTGAATGTAGGGGTGAATGGGTGATCCGTTCAGCTTGGGTCTGAAAAAGGGTTGAGCAAGATATAATCAGTAATTTGATAATGTAAGATAAGGAAAAACAACATAGAAGACACTGAGATGAAAAAAGGATATAAGCTATGACGTCGCCCACATGTAATACATGAATCATACCACAAACTTATCGTGGATTTCTCCTTTATTGTTCCTTAAACTTTCAACTTCAGAGTGCCCAGGTCACCATCCTTCACCTACTTCGGATCCCATCATTCCGTCAACTTCTCAAACAACGTTGCTGTCAATCAAGTCGTGTAACTAAAATGAAATTCAAGACTATCAATTTTCAACAAGGAAAAAAATAAAGCTTTTCATAATGCTTTTATGAAGGGGAGTCGGTGGCCAAAAATGGAATGATATGATATACGTTATAATGTTAGGTTCATAGTATAATCCAGAACGGAGGAAATAAACCTCATTTAATTTCATATACTGCATCTTTTGACTTGCAGTTTCTGCATCAGAAGTCAGATATATAAACAATAATACATGGGGAAAAAGGTCTTTCGTTCCACTTTAGGCTTTAGCATTTCCTGATTTTTCATAAGTTGAATAACTATCATGAACGATTGTTAGAAGAAG
This sequence comes from Drosera spatulata, assembly GCA_035668315.1. Lineage (NCBI taxonomy): Eukaryota > Viridiplantae > Streptophyta > Magnoliopsida > Caryophyllales > Droseraceae > Drosera > Drosera spatulata. The sequence continues at coordinate 23,611 of JAOVYX010002785.1, forward strand.
AAGAGCAAAGAGGTACCTCATCAATAGTTAACCTTGAGCTGTCGAATTCAGGATGTCCCAACTTCGCTGCATGTGAAATGGCAAGGGCGCTACCAAGTTCAGATTTTCCAGCTGGGAGACGTCGAAATCTGGATCAAGCGATGCCTCCTTGAGAGCAAGAGCGATATCGGGCAAGATCATCTGTTTACAATGGAGATGTAAGAAAGGTCGCTTCTCTGTTATGCTCCCACGAGCAAGATCATGGAAGAGACCGTACGTCTCTTCTGGCTGGTCATCTGCCATCGTTTGTAAGTGGGATAAGGCTTTCCACTTCTTATGGGCCCGCAAACCGTACTTGTAATCTCCCACAATTGGCGTTCTTAAGACTTCAGCGCAATGAATGCGCAACTATATTAAACCACATACACAAGATATCATTAGCATAATTCTATTAGTATCGACAGAAGATGAGCTCTAGCTTGCATTCAGCCGATTTGCACCTGGTGTTTGCGTCCAGTAAGCGGGGTCAGCTCTAGCCATGAGAACCCTGGAATCGGAATCAGAAGCTACACGTAAGAATCAGAAGTACATCCTACAACTGAGTTCAGAGCTTGGATAGCAACCAACATCTCAGTTACAACCCTTGCTTATTCACTAATTCAAATTGCTCATAACCAGAGTACCAAAACCACAATCAAATCATATACTTCGTATTAGGCGTCTCGAGTTTGGGACTAGACATTTAAAAACCATAGGAACAAAAGTCTAGTCCTGTAAAAAAAAAAAGCCTAACCATCAAAGGATTCTATCACCCGGTATTCTGTCACTGCATGTTGAGATGATGTATCATTATCTCCGATGGTAATTCGCTCAGAATTTCTGTTATCCACCATGACCTGAAAATACAGAGAGCAGTTCAAGGAAATCTCAGCAGAATAGAGCAGTAAAAAGAAAGAAAAGAAACGACAGAAGAAATGGACAAGAGTAAAGCCAGCATGAAAAGAGATTAGGGCATTACAGCCTAACACAGCATACATTAATTAGCACCACAAAAATCAATTGCCCACGGAGTATAGCTCATGGATAGCACCACATTATATCAGTTTGCCAGAATATAACCTTTGCTAGCGGCGCTGAGATTGATCCCTTTGATAGTCTAGGAGCCCCCAGAACAAGTGCTAGGTATCTTTTTTGCGGAACTCTTTTCCCGCTATTATTTGCCTTCGGAACAGAGCGACATTCAAAAGGATGAAAAACAGTCACACTAATGAATTCTCCGTGGAAAGTGCATAGTTGATGGTCTGGGAGGAGACTTAAACTCACTCACATTATCTGATGCTCCAAGTGTTTTCTCGCGAAAGATGGAATGCAAAATCGCAGTGCTTCCTTGTGTCCTTCCCATCACCAAGATGCCGCTACTATCCTTATCAAGTCTGTGCACCTTACAAGCACAACACTCTATTAAAAGAAGTGGCACATGCTGACAAGTGGTACATAACATTAGCTGAGGCCGTAAGAAACACAAGGAGCAAACTTTTGGAGCTCAAGCAGTGCCAAACTCACCAGCCTAGGAGGTTCTGAGTAGTCATATGTCAGACAAGCTGCAGCTAACTGATCTAAACTCCTTCGGATGCCAAATCCACCCTAAAGGGAAATGAAAATGGTCAAGTGAACCAGACCACCTCGGATTTATATGGTTGAAAGGACAAATACATCTTCAGTACCTGAACAGGCAGTCCTGGGGGTTTATTGATGACAATGATCGCTAAATCCTAAATTGAGCAAATAAAAACGGAATTAGACAACTGCATGAATATTAAAATACCAGACAACAGCTGAGAAGATTGGAACCTTGTGCAGTTCGAGGCTGCGAATCAAGCTGACTTCCTCTTCGGTGCAATGGATCTCCGGCTTCTCCAAGGCTGGCTCATTAACAGTTTTTGGAAGAACAATCCGTTCTCCCTGGTTCATAATATAATTTCCAGCCACCTAAAAAACTCAAGCGAATTGGTTTTCTATCATTGGAAACTAACGTGAAAAGGGCAGCTAAGATTAGTGACATAGATCCACCGTGTCAATACCCTTTTCAATTGGCACCATTGAGCTTGGCTATTGCGCTTGGAATCTTCTTCACCTAAGTATTCTCTTCTAACCTGCCCAAATGCACAGACAAAGAACAGGTTAATCACTGACATAGATGTGCAGTACGTTGTTTCTCCATGAGCTCATGTTGTAAGAAAGGTGTCGCACTATGCTCAATGACGTAAAAACCATATGCAGAAATGAACGTAGTTGGGTCTTTGTCACTATTGATCGCCAAACTCGCCCATACCAATCATATCATTACTCACTGATTCGGTCAAAAATTAAATAACAACTTAACAAGACCATTCAGATAAAGCTAGATGCCTCAGTCAAAGATGTTTTGAATCAAATATAACATCTCGATCCGCAGAGCAACGTCTAATACAACTAACGATTCCAATCTAACGAGAACCACAAGCAAGCAACACGAAATAACTTTGGATTGCAGCCTTTCTAACGCCCAATAAATTCACAATTAGGACAACATTTCAACGAACATTTCATCATCCATGAAAACCAAAACCCTAGCGCTGAACAAATTTTACAAGTAGGGTAAGAAAACAACAAGGAGGAACCTGTCTGAGACGAAACAACTTGTGAACAAGAGACCTCGGCAGCTCAGGGCAGCACCGGAACACCCACTTCAACGCCGTCATGTTTACCGGACTCGCCGCATCCTCTCCTCCTCCGGCGCCACCACTCGCCAGCTTCTTCCCCAGCGAAGACGCGTCGACGGCCGTGGAAAACGGCGGCAGAGTGAACCAATTCTCTCTCCCTTTCGCTCCATCATCGGATTCTCCGTCGCGTGGAGCAAACGCAGAGTGAGAGAAGTGTTGTGTGTTGGAGAAGAACGGCGGCGATGCGGCGGCGGAGGGACGGCGGCGGAGGAGAAGGAGCCGGCGGCCGGCGATTTGAGCTACGGCCATGGCGGAGTTGACTTGGTCAATGTGTCGGAGAGTGTTTAAGGTTTGTGTGTAGGCTGGGCCGAAGAGTGATTTTGGGCCTTGATGATCAGATTACAGGCCCAAGTTTGAGGATCTGAACTTTGGTGAGAGCCCAAGGAATCAAAGATGCATTTGCATTTGGTCGAGCGGTGCAAGTGACTTGAAGCTTGATTCCCGTCGATCAAGTCTCTGCTAGTTCCATGATAAAAGTTGCATTCAATATCATTAACATTTGAATCAATGTTAAGATTACTAACAAGAATCAATGTTGCATTTAATATATAATCCTGCTGCTTATAATGCCAACGTTAAATAAATCTTCCCTCAAGCGATCTAATACTATGACAATTAACTGGATTCAAACCCAAATTACCTCTTATAAATTCAAGCTTTTGATCATTCAAGTCTTACAACATACTCCTAGTAAAGTTCAAGAGATGGAGCAAGCCATGAGGGTCCTCTTTGTTCTAATGTGTCTGTGCTTTGTTCAATGCAGGCCGTTAATCCCTATAACACAAACCTGCAACAAGACCAGTTACCGTACTCTTTGCATCTCTATATTGTCGGGTTCTCGCGCCAAGGATGTCAAACAGCTAGCACAAGCCGTGATTGCTAAGGACTTAACGGTCTCCAAAAGCGCTTTCTATAAGGCAAAAGATTTGTTTCGCGGAGCTGGTGATAGAGGATCATACGAGAGGTACGCAACCTGCATGGAACAGTACAATGCCGCGGTTTCTACTCATCTGCCTGCAGTATTCAAGAACTTAGCATCCGCTAACTATAATTCGGCGATCGGGGAGATGCAGAGTGTGGCTACTGGTTCTCAGGTTTGCCAACGACAGTTCGCAGCTGGCGACCCAACGCCGATTGCTAATTACAACAAGCACGTGTATGATCTGTCTATGCTGGCTGTAGAAATAATCAAAATGTTGGAATGATCTTTAATTCGTACCCCTTTTGAGATTTGTTGATTCGGATTCGATCACGTGGCTAAAACTTGTCTTGAATAGAATGATAAGTTAATTAATTTATCGATAATAAGTTCTAAGACGGACTTATAAGTATATGAAATCAAGAAGATATAGATGCGTTTGAAAATGATAATGACTAGTAGATTTAATCCGAAGCCAGCCCATATCATCGAAAGGTTGTTCAATGTTAATTTACACTTTCTGGATCATAATCGAATCAACACTCATATATTCTCTTCGTCCTAAAACAGATATAACAGTTTAATCATATGTATTTATCGATACAAACTTTGATGAACGTCGTGGGACGATCAAATATAATTTTCACAGATAAAGAAAGCTTGGCCTATGTTTTGTGATCGATCACATGGGGTCGAAGAATATCGCGATACTGACAAAGGAATAGCTTCACTCGTAGCCATATGTATGTGTGACAAAGGCCAAACTGAGAAAGAGCAACAATTTATAGCCATAGAACTTTAGCACATTAATATTATTGAAGAGGATACAAACAAATACTCTTCCGCATCATGCCAATGCGTTTAGAGATCGTGCTCTAATAATCCAAAAGAAAATTAAATTAATCTACCGAGTTAACCAAACTTCTTAGAACAAAACTAAGATGGATTAAGTTTAACATGTCAAGACAATCGAAATCCCAATACTTGATAAGCATTGCCCTACTCATTCAAATCCACTCTCCGCCCAAACCACACCACTTCCTCTTCTGCCTTCATTTCCGAACTTATAGCTACACCAATGGAGCTAGCCACAGAACAGATCCACATACTTATGGTATCTTTCACGGCACAAGGCCATATCAATCCAATGCTTAGGCTCGCGAAACGCCTCCAATCCAACGGCGGCATTCATGTATCTTTAGCCACCACTGAACTCGCCCGCGAGCGCATGCTCAAGCACTCCACCACCATCACAACCACCGAGGAGAACAACTCCACGACCGCCTTATCCATCTCTGGCATCGACGTCCTGTTCTTCTCCGATGGCATGAGCCTCGACTATGACCGGAGAGCAGACATGGAAACCTACATGAACACGATGGCCGAATTCGGACCCATCAACTTATCCAACACGATCAAAGACCTTTATCAAAAGAATTCTCCCAAATTCTCCCACATGATCATCAACCCATTTGTTCCGTGGGCAACGAGCGTGGCCGAGGAACTCGAAATCCCTTGTTCCCTGCTCTGGATTCAGCCTTGTTCTGTGTTCTCAATCTATTACCACTTCCTCAACAAGTTAGCCGATTTTCCCACCTCGGATAACCCTGAAACCAGCGTTCAGTTGCCGGGGCTTCCTTTCTTGAGCTCCACCGATCTCCCCTCCCTGGTCCTCCCATCCAATCCATTTCCCAGCATAACTAAATGCCTTGTCGAAATCTTCAAGAACATGAACTATTTCAAATATGTTTTCGCCAACTCCTTCTACGAGCTCGAGAAAGATGCCATCCCGAGCCACGTCCCGATCAAACCAGTCGGCCCATTGATCCCATCGACCCTTCTCGGCCACGACAAGTCCTTAGACGTGGGAATCGATATGTGGAAACCAGACGACGCCTGTCTCCAATGGCTCGATCAAAGACCCGAAAACTCAGTCCTCTACATCGCATTTGGAAGCCTAGCAGTGCTTACAAAGCCACAAATGCAAAACATTGCAACTGCACTGAGAAACTGCGCCAACATGGGCTTCATCTGGGTGGTGAAGCCACCAGACTTTCCCTCCCCCGACGGCTCAGGAGTCGTGCCCGAGGGGTTCGAAGAGGAAACCAAAGAGAGAGGAATGGTGGTGCCATGGTGCAACCAGGGTTTAGTATTGTCTCACAGATCAGTTTCTTGTTTTCTTAGTCATTGTGGATGGAACTCATTGTTAGAGGCAGTGAGTGCTGGTGTGCCTGTGATTGGGTTCCCTCAGTGGAGTGATCAGCCAACTAATGCTAGGATGCTGAGTGATGTTTGGGGGGTTGGGGTTAGGGTCTGCCCAGGTGAGGATGGCGTGGTTGGGAGTGAGCAGATTGAGAAGTGTGTCCAGGAGGTTGTGTTAGGGCCGAGGGCGGCCGAGTACAGGGTGAAGGCCACAGAGTGGAAGCAGGCCGCTAGGGACGCGGTGGCATATGGTGGTTCGTCGGACCAGGTTATTGATGTATTCATCGACGATGTCATTAAATCGTCGAAATCTATATCGGCTTAACTAAAACTTGAATTTCTTTAATAAGGGTTAACCTATGGTTACCTAGTACAACATTGTCATAACTAAAGGATAGACTTGGGAACAAATAGATAATATGTGGGATTTATCTGGCTTGTTATAGTTTTCTGGCCTAATTGATAGTAAATCTCCATCACTCGACTTGACCTTCATCCTAACCATTTCGGCAATAGTTGCAGTAACTATAATGATAAATATGGTGCACCAAACAACGATCTATCCTCATTTAGCACAAAAAATACATCCGTACATTTCTATCATGGCCACAACTTCTATAGAAAGCCACTAGTAGTACTATATATAAACATCAGGAGTTGGTATGCAGTAGAATTTACCTCATGGGGATTGACGAGCAGCTGGTTATGATTTTTAGGTACAACACATGAGTTCATTTTTTCAACAAATTTAGGAGTTTGTCACTTCAACCATTCTAAATACTAGAAACCACTTTTATCTCCCATTTTCTGGTCAAGGAAACAAAATTTAGTTGCAGGGAATAAACTCCAGAAGGAGATCATGACTCTCATGGACTGCAAGAAAACCATAATTTTCTCCTTGTTTTAACCAAGACTAGATTGCAAAAGCTTTTGCTTACTTTATGGGCTTTTTATCGAGAACATAAACTCGAATGTCTACAGTATCCTTGCGATCGAGCATGTACATGCGCTATCATAGCACGCTAGATACATAACTGTATTCAAACACATTGTACTCTTGGACCGTTCAAGTGGAATTCCAAGCTAGAACTAGTCCACTCGTTCAAAAATTTTTCCTATTTGTTTCGTTATTTGATAGAAGTTCTGATTCAATACCAAGTATATACTACTAGCACGAATACCAGTTCTGCACTTATAGCACTAATGAAAGAAGTACTGGTAGGGATACAACACTGTGAGAAAGTCAGTAGACTGGGTAGATATGATCGAACAACTAGCTAGTATTCAACTGCGTCAAACTAACTGGTGCAGCTACACACAGCACACCCAAGTTCACCATATGCTGTGTGTTTGTTGAACAGGTTTGGTCACCCCGCCGACACCGTTATTCAACGAATTAATTGAGTTCTGTATATAGGGTTGCATTTGTAAATGTGAGAAACTCACGAACGTACCTGAGCATATGATGTTACCTAACGCCTTCAATAGACCATGGCCTTCTCCCAGCAACAACTTTTGATATGATATTGATCAACAAAGATATGGATCAGTCGTTATACAGCTTTTCATGTGCATGCTCAAATTCATACGTACTACCAAATACACGGCAACTATGAAAGCAAAATAACACTGCTTGAGTATGCAAGAAACTCTGTTTCATCAAGGATATAACAATGTTCACGTAATCAAAACAGATCATATGTCGTCTCTTCACGGCAATTGCTCTTTGATGTCTAAATCTTCACGGCAGTTCTAGTGGAACGGAAAGTATGCTGGACTTGTGGACAATACGAGTAACCAGAAGTCTATCCAACCATGCAGACAAAACTAGGTTTTGAAAATTCGGCAAGAAATAATATAAAAAGATGATTTAGACGACCAAAATCAAAGCAGTAGATCAAAATGACCGGAATGGTGCTCAGTATGTAAAGTACCAAGGATAGCGACCCACAATTCCCTATTGATCGTTGATTTAGCGACTTGTATATCAAAATAGCCAACACAAACAAGACACAACAATCTCATCTCATATCTATGGATAGCAACAAACGGAATTCACATTGTAAAGAACAACCAGTAAGTCGTCCATAATCTATACCTGAGCTCCTTTATTCCTCGTAGCGTGGTCTGTCGTTACCCTCGTCGAAACAGATCCGCAACTCATCGACAGATCGCCGATCCTCCCATCACGGTTAACATCACCACTGCAAAACAAATTAGACATTACGGTAGATGAGTAAACGACTGGAGTGAAAAGGACCTCATGTTTTGGCGTCTAACAAATTGTGATCCTTGTCAATGAGTCAATAATTCACAACCAGCCAAACAAATAACCACCACTTTGCTTCCTCTCATTTGTCGCATTTTCTTTATAGCCAACTCGTATGCACGCACGTCATCGGCCCCAAAGTGATTGGAGCAAAACAAGTGACGCAAAGGCACGACACACAGAGATGAGAAATGTGCGATGATCACGAACTCTCTTTCTATGATTAGAAAACAAGCTTTCGTGGTTGCTGGTTTCTTTAACTCTACGAGGAAAAGTACAAAGAATTGATAGAAAGTGTTTTGATACTTAGTTGATTTTGTGATGGGCAATGTGGCCGGGATGGTCTAGAAGATTTCTAGTTGATGTGTCTCATGGAATGATTACAGTGGCTCAATTGTTTCCTGCTAATCTTGTAGGCAAATCGAAAAATTTGTCAGCACGTACATGCTGCTATAGACACCTCTTGAGTGCAGAAAAAACTCCACTAACCGTTAACTCGACAAATGAAACCCCACTGAGACTAAGAACTTAAACTGACAATACATTTGACTGTGGAGTTTGAAGCAACTTATATGCTGTTGCTGTAACCCTGATGCCCCCTCGGGTGAAAGGAAACATCAATGGTCGTGAATCATCTCAAAATAGTTCAAGGTTGGACGCTGTCACTTGTCGATTTTAGATTAAATTGGACGAAACAAGACGGGACACCTATATGCAGTGTAAATAGCATTGAGAAAGAAGTAAAATTGAATAATTGGGGTGATATTGCATATTTGCATGATTATTTATCATGCAGTAAATAAACAAGTCCACGTAGGCTTTGTATTTGACTGTTGCTTTTGTTATTTTTCGGTAGAACGTGACTGCTGTATGTCCCAGAAATTTCGATATGATCTTAACCAAACAAATGGTTGGGTCTTGTATTCAACTTAATTATCAAAAAAAAAAAAAAAAAAACTGATATCATTGTTCGATGATGGAAAAATTTACACTTACACTTCGTGTAAAAAAGTTGAGAACTTGATTGGTCGGATGATGCTGCGGGAGTATTAATCAAGCAATAAACTTACAGGCCCACCTGGATTTTCTCAACCCCAATATGAAGAAGCTTTGGTGGATAAGCATCGACTCACGAAACATAAGCAAGAAGCCTATGATTGCGGATCCATGCCATGTTACATTCCCAAACGTATCCCACTCGAATTTGCATCATACAAGTTTTAAACTTGAAAAAGCATTCCTGACTCCTTCATCCCAATCTCCATCATCAACCAAACCCGTGATGTAAATCTATCTCAACTGGCAACTGTATTTCCATCGAACGAATATACTTACGTCAAACCATCGAATACTCGATAATCTCTTCTTAAATCTTAAGACGACTCACACAACAAGCACTATTAACTTAAGCTATAATTACACTAGTTTTTGGTATATCTAGGGTGGTATAACCCACTACCCAGTCATATTACTTGACCCAGCTGCGTTAGGTCCTCTCGTCTAGCTCTCTCTCGGCTGTAAGTTTCTACCCAACTTTCAAGCTCTCACAATCCCAAAAGAGTTAGCTAACAAGCAGCAAACACCAAACAGTCACTCTCTCACTGCACCATCAAAGCAAACCAAAGCAAACCACAGCAAACACTCCCATATTAAAAACCTCAACCGCCCATTTCCTCTCCTCAACTCACAAACCAAGCAAGCATTTCTCCTAACACACACACACCTCACCTTAGCCATGGGATCCGAGACACCATTGGTTCATGTCTTCCTAGTCTCCTTCCCCGGCCAAGGCCACGTAAACCCGCTCCTCCGCCTCGGTAAGCGTCTCGCCGCCAAGGGCCTCCTCGTCACCTTCGTCACCACCGAGAACTTCGGCTCAGCCATTAAGAAGGCGAGTGATGCCGTCACTGATCAGCTTACACCCGTTGGTGACGGCTTCATTCGCTTTGAGTTTATTGACGATGAGCTTGAGGATGGCGACCCTTGTCGCAATGACCTCGATCAGTACCTTGTCCAGCTGGACCAGGTTGGTCGCAGGCGGCTCCCGCAGATGCTGAGCCGCCTGGCGGCCGAGGGTCGCCCTGTCACGTGCCTCATCAACAACCCATTTATCCCGTGGGTTTGCGACGTGGCTGAGGAGCTGGGGTTGCCTAGCGCCATGTTGTGGGTACAGTCCGCTGCATGCTTCCTGTCATACTATTACTACTACCACGGCCTCGTCCCGTTCCCAACAGAGACAGAACCATATATCGACGTGCAGATCCCGACACTGCCTCTACTCAAGTGGGACGAGATCCCATCGTTCCTCCACCCTACAACGCCGTATCCTTTCCTTAGGAGGGCGATCATGGGACAGTACAAGAACCTGTCCAAGCCATTCTGTGTCCTCATGGACACGTACCAGGAGCTCGAGCACGAGATCATCGAGTACACCTCGAACCTGTGCCCGATCAAGCCTGTCGGCCCACTGTTCAAGAACCCCAAGGCTCAGGACTCCGCAGTCCGCGGAGACCAGCTCAAGGCCGATGGCAACTGTATCTCCTGGCTGGACACGCAGCCTGCAGGCTCAGTGGTATACATTTCTTTCGGCACCGTGGTGTACCTCAAGCAAGCTCAGATCGACGAGATTGCACACGGGATCCTAGCTGCAGGTGTGTCCTTCCTATGGGTGATGAAGCCACCGGGGATATCCAACGCTGACGCGACCCCTCATACGCTACCAGAAGGGTTCCTGGAGAAGATTGGTAACAAGGGAAAGATCGTGCATTACAGCCCGCAGGAGCAGGTGCTGGCTCACCCTGCGGTGGCATGCTTCGTGACACACTGCGGGTGGAACTCCACGATGGAGTCCCTCACGTCGGGAATGCCAGTGGTGGCATTCCCGCAGTGGGGTGACCAGGTGACGGACGCCAAGTTCCTGGTGGACGTGTTCGGGACTGGTGTGAGGATGTGTAGGGGCGAGCACGAGGACAGGATCGTGCCTAGGGACGAGGTGGAGAGCTGCCTGAGGGAGGCAACGACCGGGACTAAGGCCGAGGAGAGGAAGAAGAACGCGTTGAAGTGGAGGAAGGCAGCTGAGGATGCCGTGGCTGACGGCGGGTCATCGGACAGGAACATTCAGGCATTTGTGGATGAGGTGCAGAGGAGGAGTCTGGAGATTGCCGCCGCGGCAGCGGGGAACAAGAAGTCCGGTGAGAATGCCACAATGGTGGCTAACAGCATCGTTGTGAATTAACAGCCAAGCAGGGGTTGAAAATTAGATCAAGTAAAGTATAGGGAAATTTCGAATAATTCTGAGAAAGTTTATGTATTAATTTATTATTAGTAATTAATAGTGAAAGATGAGTTTTGCATAAATTAGATAATTTTGTCAGCGCCTGAATAATTGGGATATGCCAGACTTGTGGAATTGGAGGCATCTACTCCTGTCAATTTCAATCTTCTGTCTTAATTAATTTTCTTAGGATTACTATTATTATCTGGGTCTTCATTGATCATTGTAGCATATGGTTCTGAGGTTCTCCCTTACCAGGGAAAGCCTCAAGAAAGATAAGGCATCTATGATAACTCGGAAAAAATTAGTAACTAGACGCCGTTGTCTTCTGCTCGAACATGCTATACTGTATAACCCAAGTTTCCTTTACCTAATTAATCCAAAACATGAACTTATGTCTTTTCATGGTACCTAATGAGTCTTAAGGTATGAAGTTTGCATGAAGCACACCGAGTACCATTCAAACCAGAAATCTAGCAGAGCATGGAACATACCAGAAACACAGTTCCTTCCAGTAGAATTAGATCTGTTTATACATGACAGCAAGCAGTAGTATGCCCTCCTGTGTTCATTTTTCAAAACCTTTGATGCAAAAAAATGGAATAATTGAAAAAGAACTCATTACTGCCCACTCTCTGGATTAGCAGTACCAAGTTTTAAGGGAATTTCTTCCACTAAATTAAATTCTCCAGCTGGAATCGAGCTTCATCCATCTTGATTCCCTCCAGTATTACTTCAACTACGTATATAAGCAGACAGAAATGACATATCCCAAATCAGAGAAGTGAATAAAGATGATTAAGGTATGATGACGTATCTATATATTCTTATCTTTTAATACTACTACATGAATTTTAATCCGCTTCTACAAGAGGATTAAACTTCAATATCAATAATTCGAACAACACAGTCTGCTCAGTGGAACGAAAATGCCAGAACATGCATGCTAAATTCTAACACCTCTGTGCATATGAGATAGGTATCATCTAGGAAATCCTAGTTCACTAGGAATACACAAAACTGCCTGTCAGACATTTTCCTAAAATAACATGTTTTCCCGGAAAGGGTTCGTTTCTTCATTTGTTACAGCCCGCTTATCACTTGCAATTACCGTCTTTGTGCCCCGGGGTACAAATACCGAACTTTCATATTAATATCAACCGATTATGCAACTCCATAAATGCAGATCCTCAGATCCTAACTCACTTCGAAGCTAGAGAAGGGCAAAGCAAAACAAGGAACTGAACCACACTCATCTAGCGTAGAATGGGAGAAATGAGTGCATTCAAGCATGCACTCTCATGCTATCATCATCATGTAACGATATACAAGGACACTGGTCCTTTGCAAGTTCCCTCTCGTATCTATACACAAAAACTACTTATCTCATCATCGTCATCATCCATGACAGAGGCAAAAGATGATGAGAGGGATGGGGATTCCTCGCTGGCCTTTCAATTTTCATCCTCTTCATGTCCTCGAAAGAAAGAAACCGTAGCTCCACAACTAAAAATGGTCTAGAAGGTGCATAATCTGACAAGGAAGTAACTTGTCGTAAAGTGCAGATCAATAGTTCAGCACTTGGCGAAAAAAAAGCCAACCCAAGTAGGAAAAAATGGGTATCAACTTCAGCCTGCACATCTTTCCAGCATCATCAGTCCTATGAGATCTTATACCACTTGACAGCCTAAGCATAATTCTCCACATGGCTAGATTTACAACCTTTTTCGTAATAGTCCAAAGGTTTCATGGCAAAGGAAAAAAAGGCCTCAGAAACAGCTTGGTTTAACAAAGGAGAAGAAGAAATAGAATGAATAGATGGACAGAAAGAGAGGACTCCTCCAGCAATGCTGAGCAGCTGAAAATATAATACAGCAGAACACGGATGCGACATGGGTGCTTTGGTTTGGAAGCTCTTAATGGGACAACGTAGAGAGAGGAGAAATACTAGAGAGAAAGAATACCAGATCTAACATGACATGTTTTTGCAGTGCAACATAGAAGCCCATGCACTGAATTGATAACTACTTGCAAGAAAATTTGCTGGAATCACCTGTTAATATGTTAAACTAATGAAAAGCAAGCCAGCAACAACATGCCGCATAGTAGCTTTTGAAGTTAAAGTTGATAGATACACATTGGAAGGATCATCTGACAATAGAGACGTGTATCGACAATAGAGACCTGTTGGGTGTTCTTGCGTTCAGCGGGGCTGTTCTCCTGGAAGAGTCTCCATATGAAGTTTGTGGCGGAGGCAAGAGTCTGGCGGCTGTATATGCCGATTTGGGTTGCAAAGCGGATGCCTCCAGGGGTGTTGGCAGCGTTATTGGTCACAGTTTAGGTGACGTGACTGCTTGGGCTTGTTGGGTTGAGGCAAGGAGGAGAATTGATGAGAGAATGAAGAGTATGTTTGCCATGGTCACTTGTTGCATGGAGTTTGGCTAAGTATGTTGCCTGTTTATGTAGAATCTCTTCTGCGAGAGGCAAGGAGTGATGACGACTTGGTCTTTGATGTCATTTATTGCAAGTTCAAGAGTGATCTCGACCAAGTCATGGAAGGGAATGGCTTGTATCAAGTCAATGTAGTCATGCCAGTCTACTTCAACAATAGCAACTGCCGATGTCACGACAGGCCATCACTGTGAAAACTGCAACAGATATCGTTTTAACCTGGCATTTGGAACCACATTCCTGTGCTGCACCTTAACAAGCAGAGTCCTGTCATGAAGCTTCGCATATCATCATTATCATCCAGAGCTCGACTTAAGTATACTGCGTCCTCTAGATACATAAACACTTTGGTTAATGAACTATTTTACCTTTATTGTAACCCACCGAGATGTACCTAGAGGTCCAATATCTACAAAGACAATAAAGAACTATACATTGACAACGAACAGTATCAACTGGCATAGCAGTAATCTACCTTTATACACATTCTCCACTTCGTCAAGAGTTTGGAGCACTTGCCGGCATTGTAGGCATGATCCACCAGAGGACTTCTCTATTGGATGACGAGCCAACTATTACATATCTCCTTCCTCTAGATCGTGTATTTCAGCTGCGATAATGAGCTGAAGTGACTCCTATAATGCAGTACAAGAAATTAGTTCATCAGACCATAGTGAGAACACAAATCCATGTGAACCTTGCAAAATCTGATTTGGGAAGTCAACCCTGCTCATATAGGTTGTTATGCAATTAAACAAAATCATCAAACTTCATCATACAGAACTTGGGGGTAGTCTTTGAACCTTTGGCCGCATTGGACTACAGCAGTTCCACCACTTGAACTTCATACCATTTCAGACACATAAATCAAATGAAGTGGATACTATCCAGAGCAGCGACTACTGTGAGGCAAAATAATGAAGCAAAGCGGGAACACGGCCAGTGTAATTTTGTTCTTCAGAGGTACCCAATTTGACATGTCTACTCTTCATTCCTATAAATGGTTATGGTGATAACCCATATCGGATTCAGAAGCTAAGTAGTCTTTCGCGGGGAAATACAATTACACGACAGCCACATCAACGACCAAATGGTTTCATCTTCGGTCACATCAAATTAGCTCATCAACATCAAAAGGATAGGCAAACAACCACCTCCGCCCCTTCAAACACCCAGACAACTCGATTTCTCATCTCGTCCAATATCACACTACATAGGAAGAAACAATCAACACCCATTAATTCATTCACACGATCACTGGGACTTCCATCAAGAACCGATGAATCATATAACCCGATTCACATATTAAAATAAATCCGACACATACAATCCGCTTGGCCTAGTACGGTATCTCAGTTCAACAACGGTATATGACTGGAAATCCTCAGTGGGATGAAGGATAGCTGAGAAGAGCAATTGGTCTAAAGAAGACACTCACTTTCTCGAACTCCATAGGGACCGGTACTCGAGAAGGGAGAATGGTGAAAACAATTTTTCCCACATCGCCCAAGACGAAATACACGTAGCAGCTGCTTGATACAAAAAGCCCACTCGATAACAACACATGCTTATGGAGCTCTGCGGTGAGCACAGAGCCAACTATTCTTTCGCCTTTTACTAAAGAATACCGTGTGCTCGCCGCTTCATGCGGCATACGCCCATTTTTGGAAAGGGGTGAAGACACTGCAATTATTAATGGTTGTCTGAGTGGGCTATGATCCAGGCCTTTGAAGGCGCTTTTTATGAGCATAGTGAGAAGGGAACGGATCCTGGGAAGTCGTCGAAGATATTGTACCATGAAACATCTAGAGTGATGAGCAAAAGTAACGAATCCTGTGGGTTTTGTATAAATGTGTACATGATGGCTAGTGTGAATATATACCTTATTATGTAAAAAGTTGTTTTTGTCGTTTCATGTCGAGGGATAAGCATATGTATTCGCTTGTACTGCAGTGACACAGATGAATCGTGATCTAGTCAAGAGCAACGCAATATCATCAAGCCAATCGTGCTATCTTAAACTTACAGGAATCAGAAGCTGTGGTTACTAGTGCTAGCTGCTGCAAAATGCAAAGCAACACATTCAATTGAACTGAATATGCTCTATTTTGGTTTCATTACTGGCTAAAGGTTTTACTAATAACTGACGGGTTGCAACATTGAAAATAGAGGCGTTTTCTTTCATCTGCTCTTTATCCTGCGGCTTCAAGGAGACATTTGGAGCCTGTTGAAAAAGAAGACGACTCAACACTGGCTTAAATACTTTGTACAGGAGCTGCTATGTTGCAAGGAACTCTGGTATAAAGTGTGATTAGAATACATGGTCTCTAAGCATTCTGCG